>JAODLC010000067.1:42974-67478 GCA_026781145.1 Hippopotamyrus pictus | reverse complement strand
CTCTCTCTCTCTCTCTCTCTCTCTCTCTCTCTCTCTCTCTCTCTCTCTCTCTCTCTCTCTCTCTCTCTCTCTCTCTGATTTTGAACCAAAACAAGTTTGCATTTGAATTGACCCCTGGCAAGACAGGAAGTGACATCATTCTTTTTAAAAAGACCCTGATAAGCAAAATAACGGTCTGCTTAGAGGAGAGAAAAAAAACCCTGAAACGCTCCAAACCTCCCAATGTGAAGAACATGAACACGTGTCGATCTTCACCGTGTTTTTAAAATACTTACATCAGTGATAAAATGCATCGGAAACAAACACTCCATGGTAATTAACTTCTTCATATATATTAAAATATATTAAAACATATTCATCAACTAGTGTGTAAAGGAAGCTTAGCCATATGCATATATTCTATAACATGATAATTGTTTGGGTGTGCAATAGTTGCTAGTTCTTTAGTGTGTGACTCTGCAATTTAGGTCTCTGTGCTCCTGATCAGAACATTGCTGGTTCAAATACCATAGTTGTTAGAGTAATTATATCCCCACTGGACCCTTGAGCAAGGCCCTTAACACCAGTAACTGCAGGGACATTTCCTGATACTGCTTTCTGATCCTCGTCTGTACGTAACTTTGGGCAAAAGCATCTGCTATAAATAGATGCAATGTTTGTAAAAGGATTTAGATATAGTGTGTCCAAAAGCACTATGGTCATTTCTGTATGGGATCTTGATTAACGAACCGTGCAGCTCAGAGGCAGCGTCACAATAACAACAATCGCTGCCCTTTTAGAGTTCAAAGGGAGTATTGTCACAAGCAACACTGAGAACAAACTAACCCTTTCCTATGGGACCAGCGGGTCACCTTCCCCAGCTGAACAGCATGACCCTACACAATGGATTGCATAGACACACCAAAACAAAACATCTGACGTAAAATATAACTGCATTCAACAACATGTATGGGTAATCATTAACAAGCCCAACACACCGTCACACCATAAGCTGAACATCAACAATAATAATCATAAATGCACATACCCAAACAGACCAGCCCGTAAGGCTCATAAGAACCCAAATGATTTTTCCTGGAAAGCATCACCAAAATGCACTGTTCTCTAGTTATATATTAAATTTGGAATAATAAGACAGTTGTGAGATTCCCTACAGTGAACAGACCCACATGATATGGGGATTGGATGTACAACGCAATTTTATTGGCAGCCTTACTAACTGGGTGCAGTAGTGGCTCTGAGGGTAAGGACCTGTGCCAGCAATTGCAAGATTGCTGGTACAAATCATGTGAATGGAGTGATTCTTCTCTGTTGGGCCTTTGACCAAGGCCCTTAACCTGCAATTGCCTGGGTATGATGTTAATCTACATCCAGTCCTGTAAGGAGGTCCTCCAACTTGTAAGGAAATTTGGGGGTTGGTGGCAGGATTGGCACTCCAGCCACTGGAAAAAACTCACACCCTCAATACCCTTAGAAGTTAATTGCAGGTGTGTAAAGGAGCTTCCTGTGCTTCACACTCATTTAGTTCTCACTTTATGAAGCCATTTGTGGTGCAGTTTGTTTATTCTACACACCAAATAGACAATAAAATAAAGCAATATGGCTTATTTCTGCTTGTCTGCTTTCAAAACTATTCATTCGAGGAGAGCAAGCAGCAGACCAAACAACATTTCCACAAGCACTGAAAGCACCACCTTTAATGTGGAGTTTAGGATTGCTTTGTGACAGAGAAGGCTCAGTGACAGAGGTGATCTGTGCGTAGCTCACCAGCGATCGAGGGCCCTGTGGTCAGTCCGAGGCCTTTGTGTTAAATTGCCAGTGCTGTGCCAAACATTAGCCCCAACCCTAACCTCAACCCGGTAGCATTGGCGCCCCCTGGAGTTGACTTTTTTTAGTGGGTCTGTAGCAGCCGCAAGCGTCGCCATTAAGCCCAGCTCTGAGGACCACATGAACCATGTTCGCGTCCTTTTCACTGCACTGCAGCCACACTGCATGGCCCTCACTGCCCACCCGACTCGTCACCCCAGAGACCCGCATGAAAGAAAGGCGTCGCATTAACCTCCCGCTCAGAAGGTCCTCCTCCTCCGTTTTGCCCCTTGTTATGACTCGATTGCCCCCGGGAAGGGGGGTATGGCGCCATATCCGATGTAGGTCACATGTTTCTGCTGGCTGGTGACAGCGATCTATTTATACAGTGCAGTGATGCATCACACTAATCCCATTGAGGATCGATCCGACTTCTGCTCAGAATCCGGAAAAAGGAGTCACGTGCTCCAAGACCACACTCGCCGTAAATGATCTTTCTCCATATTTACCTGGATTAAGGGCTTCTGTAACAGTATAATGAGATAAATGTGATAAGGCCAGAGGACGTTTCGGTCAGTACATACGCAAAATAGAAGCCGGATAACGTAAGAATGTTTAGCCTTGTTGATCTGAAAGATACCGCACTGAATGTCGGACATGGCGCCTGAGCGGCCTGAACATCCACCTTCCCGATTCCATCTGATCTCTGCTCTTTAAAACCGTGGACCTTAGACTGACCGGCGCAGTTTGTAGAGCATGCAGCTCTTAATTTTTGTGTTGTGGGTTCGAGCCCTATGTTGGTAATGCTCTGCTTTGTACTGTATATCTGCACTTTATGTACCTCACTGCTGTATGTACTTCTCTTTAGGGTCGATAAAGTTCATGTTATCTCCACACTGGGGGGATTTAACATTTTTTACATGAAATTTATTTAGCAGACACTTTTATCAGCCAGTCCCTGGGAGCAATTGGGGGTTAAAGGTCTTGCTCAAGGGCCCAATGGTGATATCATTCCGCCCACCCTGGGATTTGAACCGGTAACCTTCTGTTCACAGATAGGGTGGCCTAAGCCATGGAGTCACACAGCGCCTCTTACCTGCCCCTGCAAACCTTGGCCCTGTATCCACCCACAACGTGCAGCATTCAGCAAGCCAGTGCTGCTTCTGGAAACAGAGCCATGATGGGAAGGCCTCCCTCTGCTGATCAACACAGAGCCGCCGCTCCGTAACGCAGAGTTCAGCTAAGGACAGCTTATGGTGCAGGATCCTGCCAAGAATGCAAAAAAAACCCCAACATTTTTAATTGAAATGAAGCAGAGTGTTATCGAAGTGGATTTTTACCACCACATTCAGCCACTTGTTTTCCTCCCTGTCTGACGTGGGCAAATCCAATCACCTCGCGATGTTATCGCCGGGGCATGAGAAGGGTGGGGTGCGTTTCACACAATCACAGGATGGGGGGAGGGGGGGCGACGCAGTTCCTCCAGTAAAAGTGAGACTGACCCCGGCGCCGAAGCCAGGTTCCACCCACAAGGCCCACGGCTGCACTGTCCAGGGAGCCGGCTGGTCGCTGTGTCGGGGCCTAGATCACAAAGCACGTACATGCCTCTCACAGGCCACAGCGGTGTGGTGGGGATCCGCAAGGAACAGAAACGCTAAGTCAGATTATAACCACAGTTTACACCCTGATAACATACTTTGGGAGGGGGGGTGTGGCTGAGGAGGGCAGCCAGGTCTTTTCCCCTTACTCAGGAGTCTCTGGTTCCTTACATATACACACACATATACACACACACACACAAAAATATATATATACATGTCTCCTGTAACGAGAGCTTGATGTATAGAGAGCTGTAAATGTGACTAAGAAACACAAAAGACTAACTTCATTCAGAGGAATATGTGTCTACCTTTCCCATTTATATTCAAGGCAATACGTTCCTGATATCCTTCACATTTTAATTAAATTGGAAAAGGACTATTCTGGAATGCATTATGTTGAGCCTGCCGTGTTAGATACAGAAACGCCACTGCGGTGAATGTGCTTTTAAAGCGTCACCAGATAAAGCGAAACCACGATAAACTCAAAGAGCAGAAGGAAGAAAGAACCTGTTTGGAACTGAAAATGATTGCAGAGGATTAATTGACTTGACAGATGCTGACAGACAGGAACAGGAAATAACAGGCGCCCCCCACTGGCGATCTGCCTGCTCTCATCTAACCGCCGAGCAACAAGGTCGCCCTACGAAAGTCCGAGATGATGACATCACAGAGAAGGGGGCTGTGTTTTTGATGCTACCACTGTAACCCCAACACAGGGTAGGCTGTGTCAGTCGACCAATTAGGCGGCTGCCTAGGGCACCATCCCTTTGTCATGGACATCCAACAGTTTTTTACTCGGTAGAACAATTCAGGAACCCACTTTAGAAACAGGTCAGGCAGGCAATCTGAATAAATATGAGTTAACTACCCCTGAAATGTTTTTTAACTATAGTGATGTATTTTGGACTCAACCGGACAGGTAATTAACTGGAATATGCCACCTAGATCTACCTTTCATGCAGAAAGATATACCACACAAATCAGACTTGATTATATTCTGGCTGTGGGCTCATTATCACTCTTCCACAAACGGCCCGAAATAATACGTCACTGAAACATTGAGGTTTTGTCGCTTTGCATAGACAAAATTAACCAGAAAGCCTCTCTGTCACCTAGTTTTTCTCAATTTTCATTTTGCAGATTCAGCTCAGAAGCAATGTATCATCTGTAACATAGACCTGTCTATCTAATAGTCACACAAACTTCCTATCCAAGAGAAACTCCCTCCAGCACAGAAACACAACTAGAAAGGGGTGATTTTGGACGCTGGAAGATTAACCAGTGCATATGTGTATAGTACATTAGATTCCTGCAATATCTAAGCAGAGAATCATAAGCTGCACTCAGAGTTTAAGCCTGGAAAATGATCCTGACTTAAGGCACTAAAATGTTCGGCCGAACTCTCAGATCACAGGATGGAGCCTCTGCGTAATTCCCTGAATTAATAATCTGACTGCTGATGGCGAAGGCTTCTGCTAAAGCACTTGGTTGATGAAAGAGCCAGATACCTAGTGGAAAGAGCGCCCCCTAGGCGTCAGTGTTTATACACGTTTCCCCCCAATATCCAAGAGTGTTTCTATGATACCTTTCATAAGCCAAAATCGCATAAAGCGAAGAAGCAACTGGCATTTGTTTTTATGGGAAAATTTTTGAGTATTCCCACAATGGAAAAAAAAAATATCTACCAAATCATACCAAATAACACATAAAACCTAAAATAACAATGGCATACAGTAAAAGCAAGAATGACATGATACACAGCCCGTATAAAGTATAAATAATTTATGTACAGTGTAGCTTCTCTTACCAAAATCAATACAGTCATGTGTCGCTAAACGACCAGGATATGAGAAATGCATAGGCAGGCGATATCGCCATGGTGACAACATCATAGTGTACTTACGCCAACCTGGGCTACACGCCGTAGACTAAATAACGATAAAATGTACCTTATAGTAAATACATAAACCAATAACAATTGTTAATTCTCATTATCAATTATTATGTATAACTGTCTATGCTGTACTTTTATACTTCATAACTGTCAGCTAGTAGATGTTTACACCAGCATCACCATGAACACATGAGAAAAGCTTTGTCTTGTGACATCATATATGATGGCTAAAACGTCGATAATTGTTAGAAATGTTTCAGCTACTTTATAACCGCTGTACTTGTGGTCCGTCGTTGATCGACAAGTCTCTATGGCTGGATAATAAGTAAATGCTGAATGCATTGTTTGTCTTTCTCCTCCTTTATTCACATATCTTTAGGTTAGTGAAAACATGGGCTTATGTAGGTCGTAAAAAGTGACATAAAGTGAATGTTCGGAAAGCGGGAAATCCCTACAACCAGAACTGAGACATGCCATTTTAGTGCAGCCTACCCTGACTTAGCTTAATAACTGTTGATAATACTGTTCTCAGGAAGGAGGGCCAACATTTTAATATCTGTCAAAATGGCAGCAACATTATGAAAACACACGTTAACAGAAGAGAGACGTTCCTTTTTGTCACGAAAACACTCAAAATTGGAACGGTACCTGCACGATGAATTCAGATATATTATGGAGTATCACTGTGAGGTTTAGCGAGCAGTAGCCTGCGCAGGAAGAAGTTAAGACTTGTAAGTAATTTACGCAAATTAAACGGCAATGGATTCTGGGAAAAATATTAATCATTCAGGAATTGTGAGAAGGGTGAGAGACAAAGAAATAGCAGCCTGCTAGGCATGTATCTCACAGTGAAGTCACCGACCGGTGATGTCTGATTTGGGTAAATTTTATCCCCATCTACACAAAGCCTGGGATTGACTGAGTATACAAACACAATCAAAGAGAGGTTTCTTCTGAAGAAGATGGCCTGGAGGCCTTCCATTCTACACCCAGACTGCAGACACTCTGCTCTTGTTTACAGCAAGCTGTGACTGATGATGTATGTGTAATGCGAATGTCGCTTCGATAGTAGAACATTCCGGACGTTGTTAGGAGACCCTGCTAGCTGCTGACAGTGACATGATGTACCGCAGAAGCACCTCGGGCATTTTACCAAAGTACAGTCGTGCCTGGAGATCCCACGTCAAGGCTGAACAGACAATGAAATGAATAGTTGAAGATTAGGGGTCTTGAGAATGGCAACATCCAGAGTAGTCTTGATGTTGAGGATTATACTGACCTTGGGGAGTGGGCTTTGGTGAGGACGGGATGGAGGGGAGGTGCTCTGCCTCTATTATCAGGCTTAGAGTCAAGCTAGCTTCTATTTTGAAATGGTCCAGACTGCTGAGTCTAGGTTCTCTTCTGACTCTTTCCAAGAGTTACTGAAAAAGGTCTCAAACTAGACAATTTCAGTTTATTCGTTTGATATTCATTTGATATTCGTTTGAATTTTGTTTTCCTAGCTCTACTCATTGGCAGTACTAGTCTGTTTGCTTTGCTAAAGGAAATGTTGAAGAATTCGATCAACTGAGCTGTTTCTAGAAATTTCCACCAAATGTAACCCCACTTGTCGACTGAAATGTTTATTTAGTGAACCACACAATTTAAATGTTACTCCTAGGAGACTGTTTGTGTTGTTTTTCTGTTCAGTTTTCCTAGCCATATCTGCTCTAGGCCTGGTGTTATTGTTGGCAGGAAACATACCAGTAGCTATGGGCAGTCGGCCTCCTTCAGTGGTACGTTAGCATGCAAGCATGTTAAAACAGACTCTCTGTGGTAGATGCAGGTTTTGTGTGTGAATGTGAATGCCGCCAGGCATCCCGCTTCACACAAGCCTTTCCCTGGCCATGAATATGCGGCTCTCACGCGAGACGCAGCCCTGACCTCCTCCCTGATAGGCTAATAATAGGCCAAGGGCATTCAGTACAGCTGCAGACACCACATACAACTGCAAAAAGAGGTATAATGTATAGCTGTGCGCTAATAATAGGCATTTTTGAACAACACTGAGCTAAGAGCATTTATAAACTGCAACTGATTGCATCATGCTACAGGCTAAACAGGCAATAAGATTTACATTTTATTTATTTAGCAGATGCTTTTAACCACAGCAACATATAGTTGAGAAAGTTGGGGCCGACGGTCGATGTTAAAGACCTAACTCAAGGACATAATAGTACAATCACTCTGCGGGTGGGATTTGAACTAGCGACCTTCTGATTACAGACATAGCACCCCTTATTCACTTCCTGTGCCCATGGAACCACCACAAAACTCCCGATGAGTAGTTCTGAAACCAGTCCCCCCCATGCCCACCTACACATGATCTTACTCATTAACTAACTATAAAGCATTGACTTAACTGGCCGAGTCACGTTGGGGGTGGATTAACTATGAATGCAAATTGACTGCGGAGGGAAACCAGAGAATTGGGTAGAAAACTTCTGGTTTAAATCAATTAGCGCTACCACAGGCTATACAGGTGAGTTCTTAACCAGATTAGCAGGTGAGGGAATACATAACAGGATCAACAGTACTCACAAATTCCCTAAGAAGGATGTCGTTCCTTGCAGGGTCAGCGCTGACCTGCAGAGGTGCCATGGTGAACATTAAAGGCGGCAGATGACATCCTCCCAGCAGCAGCCAGAGTGTGGTGTTTTTTTCTGGAACACTCCCAGTTTAGAAATCCCAGCCTGCGAAGTTGAAGTAGGTCAGCATTGAAGTATCATACTGTGAGCAGTCTAATGAGTGACATTTTATACACACAGAGAGCACCAAGCTGTTCTGCGAGGGTGTATTTATTTTAAGGTGGTGGTGGGGGGGGGCATACCATTTGTTTTTTTTATTAGTTATGAAAAGTTTGATCTCCTTTTGTGTTCCTTGTTGTGACCCCACTGACGAATAATACCTGCAAGGCTGTGCTATCCTTCACATTCAGGCTGTGAAATCGTATATGCTAATGTGACAATAATACCCAGAATACACTCCTCACATTCACTCCAGGGAATGGTATGTACAGCTCACTGCTCAGAGTGTCTCAGAAGACGCTTAATCTCCCTGTGGATATAGGCCAAAAGGTGTGTGTGTTTTTTCCATCTTTTATTTAGAAAAGTCACAGAAAATTGTAGTGAGAGCAGTACATTTGTAACAGTATGAGGCCTGTATTCAAGGCATGGACACACACACATAAAATAACACAAAGTGCCCCTTTAAAAGACCTGCCATCTGGAATTTCTTCACTGAAACAGCTGTATTATCTGGTCACTGTACTAAATCAAATAGCGACATCATCCCGGTCATTTGGCTATAATCAAATAACTGATAAACTCAGACCCCTCAGGACGGTTACATACTGAAGCATAATGTTTAGCAGAGCACAGAAATATAGAGAGATACACGCATGTAAACATATCGGAAAATACCGTTGTATGTTTTTGTAAGGTTTATCATCAAAGTTATAGTACAGTTGTACCACTATGTTAATGCAATTGTAATTTGGCCACCTATATACTATAGTATATCACACAGCATAACAATGCATCTTGAGATAAAATACAGTGGTAATCTGTTATGCTTTTTCATGTCATGTATCATGTCATGGTAATAAAATTTTTTTTAAATGTCTTACTATGATAATAAGGTCATTTTTAATAGTTTTTTAATATAATGTTTACATACATACATGATACAGTACTGGAATTAGCCATCATAACATAATAGTGTACTTACATGAACCTAGGTTATATGTTATAGCCTAAAACATGCATGAAACTTATCTGTTTTGGCTTACTGAAGAAAACACTTAGTTTAATTGCAACATGCATCAACCCAATTAACCACTTACCAATATGTGTTTCAATGGCAAAAACTGGAGGAAACATTTTTATCAAAACGTTCAAAAAACCAGGCATAAATCTTTATTTTAATAATCTTTACTTAAATGAATTCCAGCATCATAATTACTGATTTCTGCACGTTGTTTAGGTGAAATTCTGAGATCCCATTTCCAAATTTAGTACAAATGACATGACTGCTGCACAATGTTTACAACACAGTTACTTTTTTGTAAGGGAACTATATGTGCTTCTTAGTAACATCATAAGTACTAAATACTATAGTACCGAGACAGGTTGGAAATAAACACCATGGCACATAATAAAGTATTATTAGAGTTTTATGGTATCAGAACAAAGTACTGTAGTATATAATGAAATACGGTTTAAATACTAGGAACATATTCAATATGCATATCATCAGAACAACAGAACAACAACAACAGAAAAACACTGGAAGTACAACCCAGTACAACCACACTGACATGATAATACTATGATAACTTTTTGTAAAGGAACACTGGAAGTAACTCAGATCTACACAGTAAATACTTTTAATACTCAACTCAAAAAGTCAACATACAGAAGAAATCCCTGCAGCCTCACTAGGGGACACTGGCATACATGTGGCACACTGTCACTGCCCCCAGCGTGACAGCGAGGAGGCCGACTGCCCCAGCCAGCCCCCACCAGGGTCACATCAGGTTCTCCACTTACTTTGGATTTCGTCATGCATGCTGTGGTTTGTTTGAAGGTAAACAAGTGAATACCTGAGAAGATCATCCAATAATGTTTGCTGTGAATAAAGTCAGGAATCCATCCTGTGCTTCAGGCTGCTCGTGAGTACGGAGGGAGGGGGGGGGAATCGCGTTTTGTACACATAGGGTGCTAACAGATGCCCGCGTCAAATAAACAGAACAAAAATGTGGAACTACCAGCAGGTGGGGAGGGAAGACAGGAATGCCTCACTGAGTCAACAGGGAGGGAAGTTAACACTGCTGGGGGGTGGGGGGGTGGGGGGGAGCTTTGCTTGAGAGGGGATCCTCTCAGTACAAGACTCAAGTGGCATCATATTCTCCAGGCCCTCCAATGCTAGTCTGATCCTTTTCACTGCTGATCTACGTTCAATTACACTCAAAGACTGTCACCAGCTTTTGTGCCGGCGTTCTCTAAAAGTGAAGGACAGAGGTCTTTCAAAGCTTAAACGCAGTGACGAGAGAGCGCCCCTTTGACGTGGTGAGTGAGGGGATCGCATCACTGCAGCACTGCATGTGATAAAGTCGTCAGCATCACTGAACGCCCCATCAGCGATGACATGCTGAATACATGCACCAAAACGACCTAATGACTGAAATAAATGACACAAGACTTTGCCATTTGCCATTTACACACTGGGATGAGTTTTGTCACCTTGCTATCTGTGTTTATTTGTTTATACAGTAGTCTCTCCCCAAGCCCCAAGGTGGGCTACTGGCATCCGCAGGAGACCGGTAACTCTTGGTCGATCTCAGGAGGCAGCTGAAGTTCCCAGACATCACTGCATCCACCACACTCAGGCCAGATGTGATCTTGATGTCTGGGGGCTCTAGACAAGTCATCCTGATGGAGTTGACCGTGCCCTGGGAAGACCAGTTAGAGGAGGTGCAGGAGAGGAAAAGGACCAAGTATGCGGACCTTACAGCTGACTGCCGGAGGCAGGGGTGGAAGGTTCACTGCGAACCAGTCGAGGTGGGATGCAGAGGTTTTGCAGGACAGTCGATATACCAGGTACTGGGCATTTTGGGCATATATGGACTGCGAAGGAGAAGAGCCATAAAGAACATCTTGGAGGCGGCAGAGAAGTCGTTCCGATGGCTCTGGCTTAAGAGGGGAGGAATGCGGCAGAAATCGCTACCTGGACACAAGTCGGGACTTGATCACCCCCGGCTGGGTGGCCCAGGTGAGGGTGTCTGATGTTAGACCCGAAACACCCGGTGACCCTAGGAAGCATCACTGATGATGCGTCCAGGTTGCACCGCTGGTGTAATATAGGAGTGAGATGACAGGAAAGCTTGGGGTCTGAGCACATGGTCAGCCGTCCATCCAGGCCCCCTGGAGCGTTTCTCGGGGGTTAAGGACCTTGCCTGAGGGGCCAGCAAAGATGTGGCTATTTTGCCGAGACAGTGGCCCACTGAGCCACATACTGTCCCCCCCCAGAGATTCTGATACTTGTTTTTTAACTTCTTCACATTATAATTTTGCTTTATTCATATTTGGTATATCTTTGTCTGTATGCGGTTACCTGAACCTGGCCACAAGCATTTCAATGCACAGATGTCTCTGTCATACCATGCAGATATAAGAAAGACTTTGACTTGAATGGATTGCCCCTGGCATGCAGGCAAACATGCAGAACATACCGCGGGTAATGGCACACACACACACACACACACATACACACAGATTGGGTATCTATACCTTTGTGGGGACCATCCATTCATTTCTATGGAAAAAACCCTAATCAGGCAACCTTAACCCCTACCCAGCCCTAACCTTAACGATAAGTAACCAAACAAAAGACGTTTGACATTTTTAGTTTTTGATCACAGTCACTGATTTCTATAAAATTGAGTTTCCTGCTGTGGCGACTGAGAAAATGTCCCCAGAAGGTCAAAATAGCAATTTTTTTATCACAACATGGGGACATTTGGTTCCCACAATGAAATACACACCACACACATACATACACACACAGCCTTGGCTTTGCATCTTGGGTTGCTTAATTTCTGTCCCTTGAAGCAATCAGATGGTCATTTGATAAACAGCACATCAATAAGAGCACAATACCTGCCACCATGCTGTGGGGGGGTGGGGGGTTCGCAGAACGTAAATGTCAGGCTCCTTCCAGCCCCTGTGTGAGCATCGCCCCCACCTTGTCAGAAAATGCAAATCTGCAGCGAGACTCATGTTGCTGCCCCCCCATCACTCCCAGCGGGCTGTCCCCCCCCCATCACTCCCAGCGGGTTGCTCTTGCATCTCACCCAGGGCTTTAAGGAGCAGGACTCATACAAAGCAAGACATGAGGAGAAAGATATGGAGATAACATCCCAGGAATTCAATTTATCTCACTCCAGCACACAGGGGGAGGGTTTCAGCTGACCGGTGAATCTCCCGGGGGACTTGGCTGACACGGGGACGGGATACGATTTAAACTCGTCATACTTCTGTTAGTGGGGTGGGCACCTTTCTCCCCCCAGCCAATCAGGACGCAGACATTCATTTCTCGCATGATACAACTACAAGGTGATGTGACCTTCTCTAGACAAACACAATCATGCTGGGGGCTGGGGGACCATGGGCAAATGTTCAAGCAGGGGTCTTAAAAAGTAGTTGCTTCTGCCTTTCCTGGGGGGGGGCTTTAAATGGTGTAGTGGTGAAAACAATCTCACCTTCCCCATAAGCCGCTGGGAACAGGAAGAAGTTCCCAAGACAAATCAAGGAAATGCAAAGGTCGATCCACTCAACACAAGTTCAACGTGCACAAACGCACAAGCTCTCATTGTCAATCAATGCAGAATAAGCCCAGATTTTAGCCTAAACATTTTCACAAACACTTATTCAAAGAAGATCCTAATGCATTTATTGTTTTAATAATGAATATGTAGCAGCTACAAGGAGAAAAGATATTAAAAAGCCCTAATGGTAATTTAATAAACATGAATAGACAGCATTTTGGGCGGTTTTGCCTACTCTAGCGGTCCATCATCCAGAATAGCATCTGCGTGTTTTCTCTTCAGGTGCTCGTGCATAGCGCTGGTGCCGCTCTGGTACGTCATTGCGCTTTGCACAGTGTAAAACCACCTTTTTCTTTTGGGATAATTTGACCTACTCCCAAAATTACGTAGTGATATAAAAGGAAAACATTTGTTATAATGAACTGAGGCGTCTTAGAAATCATAAAGGTAATTTTATTTAAATCATTTTTAAAAACGATGTGTCGATTTAAAATATTGATGTTCACACATTTTCGGTGTCAACATCATCGACTAAGTCGACAAATCACGACAGCCCTACTTATCAGTATTTGTGTTCTCAAATACCCGGTTTACGTAATCTTCCATTGTTGAAGACCAGTTCTAATACTCAGAACAAAAGGATGCCCCACTCCAAATATCATGGATGCACCAGGTGCATTCTTGCCAAACACGACCAATCCCATGATTCATTGCATCCCAAGTTCAGTCTTGGGAGGCAAGTTAGCAAGACCGACCTTGTCAAGACCACAAGTACGATTCTGGTGTTCTTGGTATTGAGAAACAGCAATGGTTAGCTGGGCAAAGGGGTGTGGCCTCAACCCAGCCTTGGTCAGAGGGACAGGGGGTGTAGCCTCAACCCAGCCTTGGTCAGAGGGACAGGGGGTGTGGCCTCAACCCAGCCTTGGTCAGAGGGACAGGGGGTGTGGCCTCAACCCAGCCATGGTCAGAGGGACAGGGGGTGTGGCCTCAATCCAGCCATGGTCAGATGAGCAGGGGGGGCGCGGCCTCAATCCAGCCATGATAAGCTGGGTAGGAGGCTGTGGCCTATTTTACCTACGTTCCAGGGGGACCTGGAGCAACCTTGGAGGTGTGGGTCTCCAAGTCACCCCTGGAATAATATACTAATCCATCCATCCATCCATCCTCCAAACAGCCCTGACCAGGATAAGCACTTAGATGTCATCACTTGCTTGCACCTTCAGAATGTGCACTGTTACACCACCAAATGCTAATCCTCTCGCTTGTTAGTTTTTAGTGAAGACAAATTCTGGGTTTTACAGGCCAGCTGTGCATCAATAGCTACATAATTATATTTTTCCAGTTTTCAGCCCAGATCGTTAAAATTGAATCATTTAATAGGTCTGTTTTAAAACACCTCAGACGCCTGGCGGATCTAGCCACTCTCCTAAGGAACGGCTCCGTCTGAAATCCTAATGATATTTGGCCACGACATCCACTTAACAGCGCAGTCACTCACAGCCTAATAAAACACTAATGAGGATTTTTCTGATAGGGGGAGTGCTAGCTCAGTTGATGCTCTCGACGGGATAATTTAATCTTCCTCTCAGCAGGGTTCAGTCGAAAGCCTGAAGCACGTGTTTAAATGGGAGCGATTAAACTGCGTATAAAAAAATAAATGTGGAGCTGAACTCTCTCCTCCTCAGCTGATTGTTTCTCCGCATTTTCATGTGCAGGATGTGTAATGTTAAATGTTTTTGTTTTCCCAATTGTGGATGTGGATCTCTGATGTCTACATAGAAGGTATAGGAACTTGATTTGATCGAAAAATTGTCCAAAAAGTGGTTTTACAGGTCCAGGTACAGTCCTATAATTTGGCCCTAGAAAGAAAGAGGCTGTTTTCCCTTATTTGGTGGGCTCATTAACATGTTCATGAGCTCTTCTCTGATTGGCTGGTTTACAGTGAGGCACTGCAATGGCTCAGAGCTCAAGTCTCTTGTCTTTTTGTTTGTTAGCATTTTTGCACATGCAGATCTCTCAGCAAAAAGCCTATGAGAATAGTGGGATTTCAAAAAAATTGTGAAAATAATGTCTGTGGTTAAAACAAGTATTAAAAAAACCTTCACATTTTGTTGAATGAAATAAATCGTTTGCTACTGGTGGTATTTCAACCGTTTGGCTAATGGAAGTGAATAACAGAACTGCAATGGGCCAATTTCCTAACATCACTTTTGCCGTCGCTGATCTGAGCTGCTTCTGATGAGTTGGCGTGAGGAACTTGCAGACTTGGGTATGACTGTTGACTCTAATGTGACGTGGGAGACCTTCCGTGATAAGACCCTGAAGGTTGCCAAGGGTTGTGTTGGTGTTGCCAATGTCCCTGGAAGAAGGTGTTTCATCTCACAGGGCACCCTGGATATTATCGAGAGGAGTCACAGCGCACGACTTGGTGGCAACTCCAGTCTGTCCTGGGAACTGAGACGGATGGCTGTGAGGGCTCTGAGGGCAGATAAGGAGGCGTTTGTTAGACAAATTTGTGAGCAGGTGACATGCCATCTATGGTCTAGTAACCCACGTCCTGCTTACAGAGAAATCGAAGCATTACGCACATCTGAATCTGTTTCTCGGAGACTTGCAGTCAAGGCGAGCGATGGAACGGTCCTTACAACTGCAGTAGTGACCCGCTGAGCCAGCAAGGTTGTTGGACACCTCTGGGTCTGCGGTTCTCAAAGCTGATCCTCCGATCAGCTGTGAACCATCCAATCTCACTGAGATTGCACAGGTGGTGAATCAGATGAGGGCAGGGAAGGCCGCAGGGATCTGAGGTATCTGGGGTGAACTTCTCCAGGTTGGTGGTAAGACTGTCCTATTGTCATTGCAGGCAATATTTGCTTCCATTTGGGAGTCAGGCTTCATCCCAACTAACTGGAAAATGGAACTTGTACTGTAGTCCCTGTCTGGAAAGGGAAGGGTGATCGGCTGATCGCCTGGATTGTGGCAACTACAGGGAGATAACACTGCTTTCAGTGCTGGGTCATCCATAACAGGATCCGTGATCACTTGCTTGTCTGTACACTGGTACTGGGAATTCTGTGCAGAGTAGAGGGAGAACCTCTGCATTCTGGAGTTCCGCAGGGGTGTGTTCTTACTCCTACTCTGTTCAGTGCTTGTATGGACTGGGTGTTGGGCAGGGTCATGGGGTCCAGTGGCTGTGGGGCGTCCATTGGTGAAGAAAGATCTACTGATCTTGACTTTGCCGACAATGCTGTGATCTTCACGGAGTCAATGGAGGCTCGTGAGAGACTGAGCGAGGAGTCTGAGTGTCTGGAATTGCGGGTGTCCTGGATAAAGACCAAGATCCATGCATTTAATGACTTCTGAGGCACAGCCATCAGTAGTGTATCTGTCTGCAGGGAGAATGTCGACCTTGTCAAGAGGTTCACTTAGCTCGGCAGTGACATTCGTGTATCTATTGACTCTTCCCATGAAGTCAGCAGACAGACTGGAAGAGCATGGGGGGTCATGGGGTCACTGGAAAGGGGTGTCTGATGCTCCCGATATCTCTGCAAGAGGACGAAGGTCCAAGTCTTTGGAGTCCTGGTGCTCCCTGTCTTGCTGTATGGCCGTGAGACATGGACACTATCCAGTGAGCTGAGACGAAGACTGGACACTGTGTCTCTTTGGAGAATCCTTGCGTACCGCTGGTTTGACTTTGTGTCGAACGAGCGGTTGCTAGAGGAGTCCCGAATGAGGCGAATTACCTGCATTGTGAGGGAGCGTCAGTTACGGCACTACGGCCATGTGGCGTGTTTCCCTGAGGGTGATCCGGCTTGCAGGATCCTCATTGCTGAGGACCCAAGTGGCTGGACCAGGCCAAGGGGACACCCACATAACACCTGGCTGCGGCAGATGGATGGCGATTTCCGTAGGGTCGGACTGGACCGTGTATGTGCCTGGGGGGTCGCCGGGCAGGATCCCAAGGAGTTTCGCTGTGTGTTGGATGCGGTAACGCGCTACGTCACAGCGTGCTCCCCAACCTGACCTGACCTCACCTGATCTGAGCCCAGCTTTTGCTGGAGCTGCATACACCAGAAGGAAGCCTTCTGAAAGAATTCATTAGCCACATCGCTGTACATCGTAGTTGTTTCTTATCTTTGTAATCTTAAAGACAGAGGTGGACATTTCGGGTCCAGAAAGTAAAAATCCAAACCAGGATTTTGTTTCAACCGACCATTTGAGTACTGTGTGACTATGGCTCTTTATGCTCAACTGGTTGGTTGAAACAAAATCCAGGTTTGGATTTTTACTTTCTGCACCTGAAATGTCCACCTCTGCTTAATGATTGTGTATACTATACATATGATAATGTTTGCATATAAAATAAATGGCTGACTTACGACCAAATCGACTTTTGACTGGTCAGCAATACTATTCAAGCCTTGTGTGCGTGGGCAATGACGTATATTTACTAGACATGACAATCAATTGAAATTATTTTGCGTCTCACGCTGCGACTCATTTTACGATGCTAGTTTCGTCATGCAATTTTTATCAAGAACTCGAAACAGCAAGCTGAGCAGCTTGCAGATGTGTTGTTTGTAATTCATTTGGAGCGTTGCATTCTTTTTCTACAGTATTCGATTAGATATTAGTTTAGCTATCCAAAAGTAGGCTACGGGAAGTACAGGAGCCTCTTGCCAATGTCAGTATCACAAACTTCTTAATGTTGCTTGCTACTCCCCTGCTAAACTGGGGCACGTTTTCCCAAAAGCATAGCTGCTAGCAACATTAACAACTTAGATAGTTAGAACCATGCAACTGAATGGTCGCAACTTATGTAAGTTGTTGACAGAAGTTTTTGGGAAACGTACCCCTGACTTACCTGTTAAAGATGAACATCCACCATGCCTGTTGACAGTTCGGTTCCTTGGGAAGGGTATGAAAAGTGCCGACATCCCCATCATAGCTTCCAATGGCACACAACCACACAGCCTGCCATTTATGCTGTTGCCCTCTGCTTCGACCTTACCTTCGACCACAATACCTGCGCAACAGTTGATGTCTGTTGAGCTTGAAAGTAGACTGGCATATGATAATTTGTGGGCCATGGTAAAAACTATTACATAACAGCCTGGGAATTTTTAAACTGCCCGTTTCACTTCGTTCTTCTACATATTCAATAATTATCAGAGGTGGAAAGTTCAGATTCAGAAAGTACAAATCCGAACCACAATTTTGTTTCAACCAACCGGTTGAGTATTCTGTGAATGTGACTCTTTATGCTCAACTAGTTGGTTGAAACAAAATCTTGGCCTATAGATTCTACACCTCTGGAAATTATATTTTATAGAGGGAACAGTGTTTGAGATTTACGGTACGTCATTTCCATGTGCTGAACTCATTCAACTAAGCCGAGGTTGTCAAATTTTCATTCAATGGCACCTTTATATTATCTCACAACCACAGCCAAGACAGTATCAGGTGACCATCTATCGTCACCCTTAATGTGTCGCTCAGTTGACTGATCTGAAAGTGCAGTTCTTTGTCTCTTTTGTTTCTACCGTGTGATTTATCTCATTCATAATCGGAACTGAATAAAAATGGAGGCAATAAAATGCGTTCCATGCTCTCCCAGAGCCCTCAATGTATTCATAGTTTACTTTTCCACAGTTTCCTCCCATTAAAGTTGTTTATCACTCATGTGTTCGCACTCGTCTCCGTTCCTGCTTGATGCTTCGCAGGATTTATCGTGCTTCAAAGCCGGCACAAAGCGCACGTCAGCAATGAAAGCGGCAGCCAAGATAATTGTCGTTCTTAATGATAGCTGTGTTGCTCATAAACATAGAGCCTGAGGCTCGGTTAGTGCACTGGGAAATTTTCTGTTTCCGTGATCTTATAAGCTGAGAATCAAGTATTAACCGTACAGCGTATTTGAAACCGTATTCAGGAGCACAAAAACATTATTATTCAGTTATCTGAATGAAAGCCTTGGTCTGATGTACGTACACCGCGTATAATTCAATATTTTAAAACATTGTAGAGGTTTGAAGTAATTGATGCCATGTACTGACAAGTCACAGCATGCCTGCTGTCTGTGCTGTGTGGCACCTTAACTGCTCATTTGACAGGTCCTAATTAAATTTGGTTAATGAAGGTGCACCGGGATGATGAACAACAAACTGAAAGTATACTGCATTAATTGATGTTCTGAGTGCATGTGGGTGGGGCAGGGCCTGGATTTTGGGGTCCTCAACAATAAACACATATATCTCAGTACCAGGAAAATTCCTGGTATTCCAGATGTCTAGTCCATCCTGAATCCTCACTCGATTCACTTGCACAAGCGTACCTTACACTAGTTGAACACCACAGCTTTGGAAGGTATTAGCTCTCTAGGCCGTGAGAAGAGCTTCGCACGAGTGTCAGCATTCATATGATGTCCCGTTCCCCCGATACATAGTGCGGGGTCGTGAACTTTGACCCAGAGGCGTGACCTCTCATGGAGGCTGATGAGGCTTCATCTTCGTTGTTTCATGTTAGACTAACGTTGCTGAATGAGGAAAGAAAAACTTGTTGGGGGACAGGGTGTCTGGCTCCTCTGTCTGTGAACAGAAGCTCGCTGGTTCAAATCCCAGGGTGATGTCACTGTTGGGCCATTGAGTAAGGCCCATAACCCCCAATTGCTCCAGGGAGAGTCTGACCCTGCTTTCTCAGTTCAATTGTATGTTACTTTGGTTAACAACATCTGCTAAATAAATGTTAATCAGCTGAAACTTTCAAGTCAAGCAAATAGCACCACTTTGTACCAAACACCAAGCACCAACAGCACCAAGAGATATCATGCACAGGGAAAGTCCTCCTTCAAGTGACTGTCCCTCTCCTGGAAAGGGGGGGGGGGTGGTACACACAAGTTGGCACAAGACGGCTGGACAGTGTCAGACCCCGAGGGCTGTTAGCATCACCAGTTAGTGGGTCCTCACTGTAGGAGACGGACCGTAAGAAAAATGACGTGAAGTTACACCTCTACAGTTTTATTCAGTCTTGATTACACCGTGCAGACGCCTCGACCAGGAGCTGTAAAAAAGCTTGCTGTCACACACGCACTTGCAGAAAAGTCCATCACCTCCTGAAAGTGAAGGGCGATGATGCCGCAGCTTCCAGGCCTGGAACGTTCTGGAAAGAGGAATCTAAAAATGGGAAAATTATTGTGCGTTTTTATATAGAAGATTTTTAGCAGCTTATAATGAACATTCAGAACATCAGCAAGTATGTGGTTTAGTCAGCACAGAAAGACATACAGTAGTCTACTGTTCTTATGGTAAAAATCATCAGTGCATTGTGTAATAGACCTGTGGTTGCATTTTGGATATTATAATTTCCTAGCACAGGATTAATTGAAGTATACTTAATCACTGCAAACCAATAAATGATACGCCGTGTGACTTCATCTGCTTATCACCGTAGAAATGTCACTCAGTAGTTGCTAAGGATGGGGCTCCATTATGCTCCTTCAGCGGAACGTGCCAGAAAGCAGAAGGCCCCGGTTGCTATGGCGATAGAGGCAGGAGCTTAACATGGCACATTTCTGAAGCGGATCCTCCAGGCAGTCTCGCGTCCTTCCCGTCTCACACGGAGAGGCCTCCAGGTGCTGTATCGCTCGCTATCTTTCACACGCCTTTCCAGGCCTACCGATGTGGTCATGCGGGGATTAAGCCATAGGTTCGACACCCAAAAGGTAGGGTTTTCAGCAAGATGGCCCTAAATAATGTGGACACCTGGTTTACCTACAGACACAGTAGTGAAGGATCAAACCAGTTTGCTCATTCAGAAGCCCAGAATCCATCCCCACATCAGAGTGAAAATGTCAAGCCCAGAACAGCAGCTCCAATATTGAGAGTTCTTTATTAAAGCACTACAAAGTGAAAGATCAAAGGATGAGTGAAAAGGTCCAAGTACTGAGTACACAGGAGTGGCTGACCACCAGTCCAGCCCCAGCGCACTCACACGCTCCTATTACACACAATGTCATTTCTTGTTTCTAGGGTAATGTAGTGACTGTTTCTGGCCAAAAGGGGGCCCTCTTACATGCAATGTTTGAGTGGTGGTAATGTGGGATCAGTGCACAAGCGCTCCTGAAATATTAAAATGTGAATTTCTCCTCATGTGGGGCTCCAGGATATGTAGTACATGTGATTTCATTGGGACACAAGCTAAAATATCAGAAAAAGCAAGCAAAAGGGTCCAGATTCTATACAGTACATTTCCAACTATCTACCACCCAAACATTAAGTGCCAGGTCACTGTGACCCTTGACCTAGAAGCACAAGATGCCCCTGGACAGCCTGGATGGGACATCTGTCAAATAATTTGAATAATACAATAACAGTTATAACAAGCTTCGACAGTGACCCTGATCCTTTGCATATATGGAGGTGGTCTGTTATGGCTGCATAGTCAGGCTGCACATTGCCTAACTTAGTCTGTCCATCCTGAACTGCACTGAGCTCAACATTGTCAGGAGGGTTCGAGACGCCCTTTCAAGCTGGCATTCAAAGGGCAAAGTCCAATCTTGACAGCCCTGTGTTCTCATGCAGCAAAAGCCACACACACACACACACACACACACACACCCTGCCTTGCGGGGGCAGCAGTGAAACATCATTAACTGCTCTCCCTGAAGAAAAAAACCCTCCATATTTCGCTGTAGGCTGTGACACACAAGCTGCAGAAGCTGAAACACTCCAGCGCACTCACTATCTTACAGCTCTCCGTCCTCTGCGTGCGGATTGGAAGCGTCAAGCGCGAATAACCATGGGATCTCCGATCATTGTACTGCGTCAGATGATTGTAGGATATCGGAAAGCTTTGCGATGTCAAATATTTGTGGGTAACTGTAGAATATAAGACAACCGCAGATATCAGATAATAGTGGAATGCCAAATCCAAGTGGAGTATAAATGTTACGCCCCCTTCTAGGGTGGGGACGTATCAGGTGCGGAGAAAAGGGGCAAAAGGAGACACAAATAACCAGAACTGCAAAGCATTAAATTTTCACAAAGTATATTTCACACTTATAGAAACACCAATGTGAACGTCAGGAGTGGCCCAGAGCAAAACAACAAACAGCAAACTTACTAGGTGCATAAGACCCACTTACCGTAACTGAAAGAAAATCCGAATAAAAGCTAAGCGCTACCCTAACTCCCTGACGAGCTAAAAAGAGCTCAAGCACACATGCAGAAACCATAAAGGCAGCCACTTCCTACTCTCAGTGTATACAGAGTTAACAAGGGACAAAACACAACATAAAGAAACTATACGATCGTACACCAAATTCGAATCGCAATCCAAAAAGAGATAGTCAGTCCGAGTAAAGGTCAAGCCCAAGATCGAAGCTTACCACAAATACAGCACAACAAGAAGCTCTCCCGCACAAAAACAAACCCCTCTCCAAACTGCAGGAAAATGGTCCTTTTATTCAGGTGATGCCTAGGACCAAATCGAGGCACAAGTTCACCTTGTTCATCAAGGAGGCCGGCGTCTTCTCAGACAGGCAGAAGGTAGGTGCAAAACCTGGCGCTGGGTCCCTAGAGCATGGAACCTAGAAAAGATGCAATCACAAACACAGACCGTAACGTAAGACTATGGTGTCTTATCAGGTAACTGGAATTTCAGACAATTGTGGAATATCGTAAAATCTCGATAAACGATAATTATGCAATATCCAATCTCATATGTTTAGCTATATTGAGAACTGTCACACTAATGCATTACTTTTACTGTTAGCTATAGAAGGCCTGTGTTATATTTTACACCATAGCTAGCAGGCACAACTTATTAATTTCTCGTTTGATGCTCGTAAGCAGGATAAGAGCAACTGGTTTTGCGCTAAAACAACAGAAGCGGTTTTGCAGCATTCGAAGGACACAGTTCTAACCTTGGGGTGAGACTGGCCGTACTGCCAAGCGGGACGCGATTGTTTTTGAGCCGCGTTCAGGCGGATTAGCGCAAGCGTTAAAATTAACATCACAAATAAGGCTGAAATGCGATCTGTGAAATACTTAGCATGTCATTACCCACTCAGATTTACAGTATAAACTATTCACAATTCATCGCGGCCCATCTTTAGCACTTTATTTTTGTGTCGTTAATCAACGTTTATAGCCATGTAGCATTAGCTGGAGTATAGTATAGTATAGTGATAGTATTTATTGTTTTACGTGGAGCTTTTCTTCCGTGTTATTCACGTCGTTCCAGCTCTCGCGCATCCGCTGTGACGCGCACGCGTTCAGATTCTTGCGCTCATGCGCGAAATCTTACAGTAAATCTATATCAGTCCATTATAAACTTAAAGATAGCTACATCAAAAGCGTCGGGGCAATTTGCAAACCCCCACAGACTGTTTACAAGGAAATTGAACTGTTGCAAACACGTAAACGCATGTGCAGGCTCGTCTCGAATTGAAAATCCGACTCCAGCCAGCAGACCGAATCTGGCAACCCTGGTGTTTATGCTTGTAATATTAGGACAGCCTGTGGCCTACGTGCCCGTTTACACCCACGTCTGGCGAGAGGTTTCTACCGAAGGTCTCAGGGGTATTTTTAACTTCCAAGTGATTTTCATCACAGTCCTTTTCATATGTAAACGCTCCAGACCGGCGACTTTCAGCATCCCGCCTTCGCTTCATTCCGAGGGCCTTTCTGTCCTCCTTTCATCTCCTTTATTTTTTGCCATAGTAGGAAGTAGGAGCGTTCATCCTTCTCCACGTTCCTGTCTTTCGTTATCCCGAAATATAGAAAGGGAGGAACAGGAGGAGAGAGGGCAATTGGGAGAAAGATGGAGGGAGACTGAGCCATTCCGCGGGAGTAAGAGAGGGAGAGCAAAGAGAAGAAAGAGGGAGGGCCAAAAGAAGGAGAGAAAAGAGGGATGAAATCAGAATGGGGACGGAAGAGAGAAAAGCCTCAATACAGTTTTTATCTGTTTGTTTCTCTCTGTTCCACTTATAATTCCCCTTGGAAGGAGAGAATGGGAGAGAAAGAGAGAGGGGTGGAGAGAGAGACGGAGGGAGACATTCTTCTCGATTTCTAGGGGTTTTGTTTAGTGATATCAGAAGCAGCGACTGAAGGGGCGAATCGTGTTTCTGCCGAATGTCGGCCAGCAGCTTCAGGCCCCGAATTAATACACCAATAAACTGCTACATTTATTTGATTTGGCATTTATAAATATTTAATGAATATGGTTTACATGCCAAAAAACGGTTCATCTCCATCACTTTGTGTGAGTTATTTGGCTCAGTATTTGGTATTTTTGGTTATCAGTACAAAGGCATAGCCCTGCACACACACACACACACACACACACACACACACACATTAATGGGGGGGGTATGTTTAATCCCCCATTAAACATGCAGAAATGAAGACGTTAATAAAACATGGAAAAACAGATGGGGTAAATTCTGATGGGGGGAGAGAAGGGTAAATAATTCAATTAGGGAGCGATAGAGAAAAGAAATAAAGTGAAAAAGACATGAAATGTACAAAAACAGACAAGTCAATTGGAGGAGGGGAAGGGAGGGGGGGGGAGGGGGGGTCATGGCTTCACGAGGCCCAACAAAGAGCCTCTTCATGTTCAGGCTCTGCAACCTGCGGCTGGCTTTCTGTGTCACCCGCTTATGTGGCGTCCCCAAGAGCAGGCCAGAGCCCCAAGCAGGGCGCCCTGCGGGCACGCACTCACACGGGGCGTACCGGGCACACGCACTCACACGGGGCGTACCGGGCACACGCACTCACACGGGGCGTACCGGGCACACGCACTCACACGGGGCGTACCGGGCACACGCACTCACACGGGGCGTA
>JAODLC010000067.1:0-15739 GCA_026781145.1 Hippopotamyrus pictus | reverse complement strand
GCGCCACTGAGGTCCAGGGGCGATGTGGAGGCGCCACTGAGGTCCAGGGGCGATGTGGAGGCGCCACTGAGGTCCAGGGGCGATGTGGAGGCGCCACTGAGGTCCAGAGGCGATGTGGAGGCGCCACTGAGGTCGATTCAGTAACAGCGAGAGCCTCTCCGCACCCAGTCAGTACCCGGCTGTGGTTCTCACCTGTAGGTTGGGGCAGGTCCGCTTCGCCGGGGGGGACTGGGATCCCAGGGCTGGCGAGGGGGCGGGGCACTCTTTGGACAGATGTTTCAACATGATGCACTTCTGTATGGAGAAGTTTCTGGAAACGACACGGTAAAATCCTTATATGCAAAAAATATATTGTATTTACCATGGTCGATTTTTCATGGCTTAAAATCTGTCTGACAGATCGTAATGGCTAATTAACGGGAGAGTAGGAGTGATTAATTTTCCTCCATAACTAAGATTCTGGGTATTCCTAAGCAGCAGTTCCTAACTACCTCCCAAAGACAGACGGAAAATTTGGAAATTGGAGTGCCCAGTCAAAGAGATCGATCTGAACCTAGTTTACAAAATCCAGACTTTGTTTTCAAAAGTGGTCTTAACTGACTTATTTCATAAACCTTCCCAAATGTAGGACATTATATTACATGCCTTAAGAACAAAACAGACCTGACAGCGACAGCAAAATCGAACTAGAGTATCTAGAACTTTCTGTGTCTGAGCACCTGCTGAGCAGAAGCAGACTGATAACGGACTGAGAGACGAGATTAATGAACAAAAACTGACGATGTGTATCAGGTCTGTGTTGGGGGCCGGCGGTCAGGGGCTTGTGTTCGGAGCCCCCGGCCCCCACATCCTTACTTTTCTCGGCATTTCTCCAAAGCGTCATCTGCGATCACCTTCAGGCTGATCAGTTTGTCCCCTCGGTAAAATCCGTCTGCGGGGAGGGCGGAGCATGAGGAATTAAAGGGAAGGAGCCCACAGAGAGTGAAGAACAGAGTGAAAAGACAAACTATTATCAGTCATTTTATCAAGCAGATGAGATGTATAATATTTATTTTAGGGTCTGAAAAAGTAGGACAGCTTTACAAGAGAAATGAACTATCTGAATCGGGACAACAGCGGGATGAAAGACTGCAGCGGCCCAGGGTGACGGGGCATGATTCGTACCTGCAGTGATGAGCAGAGAGCACTGCGAGTCCAGGATCCTCTCTGACAGCGACTCGGCGGAAAAGCCTGCGAACTGAGCAAGAATATGCACGTCAGAGCCTTGTGTCACATACACCTCCATCCATCCCCAATCGCGGGGTCACCCTCCCTCCATCCGGAGGAACCAAGACCAGCAAGGTCAAGGTCAGAAGCATTTTAATAAAGCATTTAAAACATATATTTCCAAATTCTAGTAATTTAATGACCCACGCTGTTATTGGTTAACATGACACACTGATATGGAGCCGTAGTTCGATTTGTGTGTGAAAACAATTTTGGGGTGCAGAGGTTTGCTCAGGCTGATGGGTTCGGATCCCCCTGCGGTTTCGAAGCACCAGCTCACTCACCACGATGGAGTGGACCGCCCCGATGCGGGCACAGGCCAGCATGGCCACCACCAGCTCCACGATCATGGGCATGTAGATGGAGACGCGGTCACCCTTCTTCACGCCTGTGTGAGTGCGTGTGCACACACACACAGTTAATTTACAGTACATTTACTTAGCAGGCATACAAGTTAGGAAAGCTTGGGGTCAAAGCACAGGGTCAGCCATCACCCAGTGCCCCAGGAGTAGTTACAAGCCATGCTCCAGGACCCAAGAGTTACTGTGCGATTTGAACCCATGACCTTCTGGATGCAGGACCACATCCCTAACCTACTGAGCTACGCACAACTCACTTAATCATAGTCCAGGTAAAGGGCCTTGCTCAACGGCTGAACAGTGACATGCTTAATCTACTATGCATGGGATTCGAACCCACAACCTTCCGTGTACTTCCAACTGCTGTGCACATGACCCAGCCCCTTGTTCCCCCTCACACAGCACCCCCCCCCCCAAATTTCCAGTGTCCATCCCACCAGTGCCTGTCAATTCACAGCATACATCTGTCCCAAAACATCAAATCAGCTGCTTATTCCTGTTACTATAAAGAGCAGGCAGGGATACGGAGGGGGGTCCATACCCAGAGACTTCAGGACATTGGCGAGCTTGCAGACACGCTGGAGCAGCTCCCTGTAGGTGATCTTCAGCTCATCCCCTGGTTCACTGCCCTCCCTGAAGATCAGGACACGGCCATCGTTAATCACCGGCTTTCGACTGGTTAACATCACAAGGAGCAGTGATGTCACATCCTGGAGTCTTTCATTCTGCATTCTTAGCTGATGTGGTCACCGGCATGAAAGACAGTTTGGATTTTTAAAGGTTACTTAAACATACAAGAGAAGGGAGAGTGTAAAAGTTCACAATAAAAGCCCTTACAAAACAGGAGGAAAATGATTCGCGTCGAACTATTAATAAACCAAATTCAAATCTGCATGAACAGAATGTCTGTACAAGAAACTGAAAAGGCCGTCAATATGAGCTCAATAAAAAAATAAATTCTACAGACACCCCCCCTCCCCCTTCAAGATACAGCTAAAGTGACCAAGGTGACCCACAGTTTCTCTTTCTAAAATAAGCTTATCTTAGCCTGCAGTGACTCCCGAATTATTTTAATCCTGTCAACTGGATAAAAATATAACAGGAACTGACAAAACGAGCAGCGATTAACAGCTGTGATCCACTGAACAGGAGCTAGAGCTAAAGTTGGCACCTCTGCACTGCAAAGTATTTTACTGGGGGGAGGAGGCACTGCCATCTACAACAGAGGAATTTTATTGCACATCATTATTTACATTTCGTTAACAGAAGCGTTTATCCAAGGCGACTCTTAAATTAAATACTGGGGGGTCCAGTCTCTCCGCTACCCAGACCCCTGGTTAGGATCCGTGCTCAGGGGCCGACCCTAGGTTTAAAACCAATATCCTCCTTCTGACTGGCACTGCATCCTAACTAGCTAACCCATCACCTCAGTCAGAAAAACATCAGCGACCGCTTCCACAAAACACCTTCAGTTACGATTTTCCTTAAAGTCCGAGTTAAACTTTTCTTAACATGAAGTCAGTAGCAGAAAACAAACCTTAAGTCTTCTCCTTAAGGTTTCCTTAAAATGTTTACTTAAGTATTTACATTTTTACCCATATCTTGGTCTTATACTTAAGGAACCCCTTTGAGGCACATTAAACAGCTACACAAGACCATAGCAACCAATACAAGGGAAAAAAACTTAAGGTTCCTCTGACTGCATCTTAACCACAGCATGACCGAGTTAATGGCGATAAAGAAAGAAAATGAACATATCTGAAGAAAGTTCTGCGACTGAGAGAACCCAGTGGATACGAATAATGATTCTGCATTATAGATTTGACCGGTAATTGATTTATGATTTCATTTATACAGCCCACGACAGGTTTATAATTCATTAAATCTGGCTAGCGGATCGATCTATCGGTTTCACAGAATACACAACGATGTAGCGTTAACCTGCTAATAAGTGCTGGTACGTTTCACCCTGGGCACCAGCAATATTAGACAGAAGGACATTGGTTATCATTGAATTATTCAATGTGGAAATACGCAGACGCATGCAAAAATGGATTGACGCATTTAGTGTAGCTGAGATACAACAATAACTATCTGCTCAATTTTTCCTGCACTACTCTTTTCCCAGAACTTCCACGTATCTTCCAAGTTAGCGCTGCTACTTATCATAACCATTCAGCAAAGTTTATTGCCTTTTGCCCACTCAGTAGTTCTTAGTTGAGCGAAAAGTACCTATTCTTAGTGAACACAATACAGCAGTAGGAACAGCCCGTCATCAGATGAGGATGCAGTGGAGACGAAATCTGGCTTTTTAAATTCCATTGATATTCACCAGACAAATAATCTGTTTGTTTCCACACTGTCATTAGTATATTTTAGTTACATTTTTGTTTTAGTTATCGTCACGCAGAAACCCTTTGTCAGGCTATATTTTTCTCCAACTTTTTGTCAATTAAATTAAAACTGGATGCAATAAGGATCACAAACAGCAAGCAATCAAGTGGTCTCCATGGAAACTACAATTTTACTGCTGTAAAATGCCTTTCAATGCTGTAAATCCTTTAAGGTTTTTTCCTTAACTAAGGTAACCTTTTAAGGCATTCTGTGCAATACCCTTAAATAAATACCTCAACTAAGGAAGAATTAAACCTTAAGTGTCATACTTAAGGGAAATTTAAGGGGATTTCGTACAGCCGGGCCCAGAACTTTAATCCCAACAAACATAGAAAAGTGAAGAGTAAATAATGTAAAAAGTTAAACTATTTCAACAATAGTTTTCCTCACATTAACCCTCAAATGAGTACCTGGGGTGGGGGATTTTACTCCAACAATCAGATTGGCGTCACATGCAGAGACCTACGGCGCCCCCTGCTGTTTCTCAATGACCTCAGAGGGCAGTGAAATCCCTGGTAGGTTTAGGTGCCAAGGAGGGGTGAAAGCCTTTCTCCACAAACCGGGCTCAAGTTAACTGGGAGAGAGATCAGTGTGTCCCGAGCAGCACTCGGAGGGGGACAAACTGCTAATCTCTGCCTGTTCGCAGCGTCGTCACGCTCACCAAGCACTGTAAACAGAAGGGATTTCATCGTTCACAACGAAAGTAACAAAAAGTAAATGTGAAAAAACATTTTCGTTAACTGAAAAACGAAAACAAGGCTTCACGAAATAATACCTAACAAACTGTATTGTATGCTTACAAAACTAAAATTACAACCGTGGTGATACAGTTAAGGTTTAAACTCAAACCCGCTTTCTGGAGAATTTCAGTAGTCTATAGATACGCCTGTCCCCACATAGATCATCAAGCGAGAATACCAGAGAGGTATACCCGAGATTAATGGTTCGGGTTTAAACCTTAACTGTGACACTGCGGTAAAGTTAGCTTTATATTCAGGTTTCCGGCTATAATAGCTTTCAACAAAAGCAAGCAACCCTGTGGTTTTCTGGATTTCTTTACGGGCATTTCAGTGTTTGTGCGTGCACTCCCATATCCCAACTGTCATGTTTACCATCACTGGCAGTGAATGGAGACAGTGCAATTATTAATTTATACGTATAAAAACACATATATGACAGTTACATGGTGGGTATTGTCCCCCATAGTTTAATGCTAAAAGCTCTTAACTGGATAGTCTGTATCGTTTAGGTTTATACTTATTAGTCCGCAAATAAATTCTATGTTTGGTACTTTAAATGGATATAGTCATTATTAGTAACGCAAAAGTATTGCGAGGGATCGCAAAAGTCCATCTCAACTTCGTGAGATCTTGCAAAACTCAATTTTTTTCCCAACCACCATTTCTCGTCCCCCCCCCACGTCCCATCCAGGGCTCTGTACAAATGACAGGCACAAGATGTCACAACACTTTCTCTCAAATATTTGAAACACAAATGCCTTGCATTACTAAAAACAACACTAAAACTAAGCATTTTCAAAAAACTGAAGCTGAACTAAACTCACAACCCCACTTTAAAAACTAAACTGAAATTGAAAACAAAAAGTGAAAATGAAATAAAAACTATTGAAAAGGAAGAGCTATTATAATCCTGGTGACCAGGCACATAGGACTGGCCAGTTATACGCTTACTTACCCAAGCCTCTGCAACACTCACAACATTAAAATGTTTACAATGCACTGTGTTTATGTACTTGCCATAAATATCATTGTATCTATCGTCTTATTAATTTTCTGTTTAATTGTACTCTGATTTTAGCACCTCAATTTCTATCAGTGTTTGTTTACCGGTTACCAGTTGGCAGGAGGAAGTAGATTTTCATTGCATAGTGTGACTGTTTACTGTGCACAACAGAAAACTGAGGGGTCACGTGACCAACCAAGGTGCACCTGTGATGTCACAGACAGCCAGATGTGGGAATGTACAGCAAATTGGGGGGGTGGGCAGCCCTGCCCGGAGCGAATACACAGCCAAGCTGAATAGGGGCATCCAAATTTAGCCTACGAATGGATTTAGTGAAGGACGCGTCCGGCGTCCGGCGAAATGCCTGCAAGCTACACGCGCCGAAGCAAATTCCTTTGACACTTTTTTTCTGTCTGCGGCTATTAATACCCCACGGTAGGGCAGTTTGGAGACGGTGGTCACCCAAGCCAAGCCGTCAGGACACCTACCCGCATGCTGACATTCATTACTGAGATTATTTCAGGGCTTAAAAATAAGCAAATCAACGAGGGGGGGGTGACTCTCGGGAGATTCAAGGTTTCGAAAGTTTTGTCATTTGCACAAGTACAGTGAGATGTTTGCTTGTGTACTGCCATGCAGAGAGAAATGGCTTAATCACCTACGGAACAGATGCTGGACTGCTCCCGTGCACGGAGAAACAGCCACACCTTCAGACCACGCTGTTCACTGGGGCTTTCGTAAAGTAAAAATGAGAAAGAAGGGATGTTGATTGGTCCATGAATCTCCCCGGGTGACGAAAGTCCACGGCAACCGGAATCTAAATGGTTGTTTACTTTCATTAGAAAAGAAAGGACATCTGCGATTGGCCCAGAGTCAGAGATAAGGCCTTTAGAGGCAAGCTGTGCATGTCCCAAATATTTTGCTCCAAAACTGCGAAACAACCAGCCCAGAAAAGTCCCATTTAATAGCAAGCACACTGGGGTACAGAAAACTAATCGATACTCAACTGCTGTTAATTGTTACTATTAAAAGGAAAAAAGACTAATAATAATAAATATCAGCTACCTTCTGCACTGTCAATTAAGGTGCATGTACTAATACATTAAGCTGTGAGGTTAAGTACCAAGTTCAAGGGTATAGCAGCTGTGAAACATGCAAGGACTTGAACCAACAACCTTCAGGGCATGCCAGACACAGATTAACAGCACAAGTTTGCTGGGACAAAAGAATGTTGCAGAACAGAAGACTGAACGGCCTCATGGGGGGGGGGGGCTAAAATAATCATGATCTTGCCTAGCTGTCAGCCAGTTATGATGACTTAATATAGCCACCAACTATGGCTACATTCATGGTGAGCGCATATGGGTATTACAACAGCTTGAATACCCAAAAAACGTTTAAAACTTCCTGCCTAAGGAAGTTAAAAAAAGAACAATACAAAAAATGTGTTTAACGCTTAAAGGAATGTTACACGTAGGACATACAGGTGCATCATCACCAGTAAGTAAAAACTTGTTTATCAGCTTGGTATGCCCCATGCAACACCTTGCAGAAGTATCTTGCCTAGTAAAGACCTGACTGGCAGATCTAGTGTGTCTATTTTTAAAGGATGGCAGATTATGGCAGTCAGAACTGAACTCTTGAGAAACTGGTCAAAAGTTCGGCCCTTACACTTTATCACCCACTGCCAATCACAGCACACGGCACCTAGCAACCAATCAGAGCAAACAATGCGTCAAATAATGCACCGAAGCGCCTGGCCCACGAAAACAGGTGGGAATTAAAGGCACAGTGCCCCATTCTCTCACCAGAAAAACGCCACCTTCTCCCCCAGCTTCTTCTCAAGGATGTTTCGGTCCAGCAAGTTGTAGCATATGTTGGTGGTGGCCCCGTCCATGAACTTCACATACACTTTGCCCTTGGTCACGTCAAAGTTGTAGTCCAGGAAGGGGCCTGTGTGCTTGGACTTCCAAAAGTAATCTTTGGCAACATCACCCCAGAATTCTGAAAACAAGCACAGAGAGACACGTGAAATGAGTGGAGACTGGACACACAAAAGAAGAGAAGATGTAGAAATGCAGCAGCTTTGCCGAACACAGTGCCCTTAGCCAGAAGGCTACTGGTTCAGATCCCGTGGACAATGGCGTAACCATTTGCCTACTGGGCTCTCCAGCAAGGCCCCTAACACCCCCCCCACCCCCCGAAAAAAGACAAAAATTTCTATTTCCTTAAAGAAATGGCGAATAAAAGTATCACATTTATAATTATTACAAAGTAGGATGCCAGAGGGAATCTAATTTTAATGAGTGTCCTTTTAGAACCAAATTAAAATGGCTTAAGGCAGCCACTCAGTATTGCGGGAGATCACAGAAAAATTTAACGAAAGTAGAAAGCAGCACATACTTGAGGAGACATTTATATAACTCCTACAGATAATCAGTTATGCCCTTAGATATCAGGGAGTTTATGCACCGGAAGACACACATTTAATATTATATCCCCAATAATGCTATAGAAAAACAAATATACCGATTCCACGGGATAGTGATAAAAATTTATCGTCACAGGCTTTCGACTCCTGTCAAAGTGTAAATCTGGGTATTTAACGATGCCGTCCGACAATATAATGACGATTAAACTACCAATAAATAATCAGTGCATAAACAGCCTACTCTTCACAAAAAGAAAATGTCAAACTTGGAAAAAGCCACCGGCTTAGGACAGACACGTCCTTTCCACACCAGGTAGGTCATCGTTTTTATTGCAGATTTCATTCATTCAGTCCTCACTGCTTGTACCAAAACTGCACTCACCCTCAGGGTTTTCCACCGACTTCAGGTAAAGCTCCTTGTACTTCTCGAAGCTGGGGACGTGCGCTTCTTTCTTTAAGTCCTGCGCCAGGTACACGTCCTCCCTGGGAGCTTTGTCCGGAATCATCCTGGCCTCCCCAGTGCTCAGTGAGCGGCCGGTTTAAAACTGCGGACAGGGTGCAAACAAAAAAATCGGGTGGGGGTGGTTTGGCACGGGGCAGATCGCGTCCTCCGCACTTATCACGGCTATCAGGACCCGGAGCGGACAAGCGCACTTCCTCATTCAGGGAACCGATTACCGCGGGACTGCTGGAGCCACACGGAGCGCGTGTGCCGGGGTGAAAGAGCGATCGCGGACGGAAGGAGGGTTCCGCGGATGTATGAATGGACGGATCCGGTGGGGCTCTAATCTCCGACCCGCCGACTCGTCCGAAAACGCACACTGCCCCCCGACTTATAAGGAAGAAACTGCGCAGTTACAAAGATGTCAGGTTCACTGCAAAATATCCGTGCATGCCGGCTGCATGTTTTTAAAGGTGGAATTATATAACTATATATACTAGCCAATAAACAAAAAAGAACTATTCATCCAGCACCCAAAATAGATGCAACTGCGGGGAAATGAGGCCGCCTTCTTTCGGAGGCTGCAGGCTCGAATGTTAGTTATACGCACCAGCGAGGAAACTGGACTCAGCTTGAGAGTTAACGGAAAACAAACGCGCATTTAGATATGATCACACATATTAAATCAGATAATGAATGGTGGCATTTGAAAGATTTAATTAAAGCAGCGCACTATGCCCCTAAGCGTCAAGGCTCCTTCCGCGAGAGCTCCGAGAACTCAGGCCAACGGCGGGCCAGGCGGAGCCTCGCTGCTGCCATGACTGGGCGTGGCCTGTCCGCTCTCCTCCAATTACGGCCCATTACTGTACGATGACGCGTTAGGGTTTCAAACAGCTCTTAAAGCGACAGTGCATCTGGTGAGAGCGTGAGCGCCGTCGTGTTGCGTAAAGCTTCTTCCTGAGTTTCATTGTTGTGTTATTTTGTAACCAGCTGCACGACTGCGGTGGTTAACGTGTGCGAGGAGTTGTTTTGCTGGACATCGGAGCGGTGGATGTTTGATTTTGCGTTACATTTTAATGCAATGCTAATCTTTACGTTGACAGTTTGCAACAACTTATTGAGCCTTACTACCATTAAAACATGCCATAGTTGTGCTCTGAAGTTTAAATGTGGACTCTTTCGTTGAAAATCAAAAGTCACATTTGTCCTGTAAATGTGCAGTGAATTTCACTTCCTGTTATGCGATTGCAGGTCAAGGTCTTTCACAAAACACTGCACTGAATCATTAACAGACGTTTGCGTCTCGCCACTGACTTCGCCCTTCAAAGATGAACTGGTATACAGTGGTTATGTGAGATTATTTACTGATTATTACCTTAGATATCTGTACCGACTATAGTGTGCTAAAACCTAATGTTGTTGGTTCGAATCCCACGGATTTGTCTCCGAGCTTAAACTATGCTCCACTTTTCTTCAAAATATTATTTATTATTTATTAAAAATAAAATATGTTTTGTAATATTTTTTGAAAAATATTACTTCTTCAACACATACTAGCATGTTTCAGCTATATAGCTACAATTTGGAAATAGCGTGGACGTTTTAGCGTGTATGGCAGTGTGATGTTGATAAGTTTGTGGTCTGGTAAAATATTTCACACACTTAAGAGCTGGGAGTCTTGCACATCCGCGATAAGCGCAGAAACTGAAGATGTCATTTCTATGTATAATTCCCGTTTTTCGCAATATCGAAAATTCACTGAAGCGTAATCTCACGCTGACGTATTAAACCACGTCATCATCTACTCAATATGAAACCTTTTGCTCGTTTGTCAAATAATTAAAAAATAACCAACAGAAAAGTTTCAAAACGGATTGCGTTAAGGATATTTAAACTAAACATAATTTAGCACAGAGTAATTACCCCGCAGTACAGAGAAACCGTGCAAACTCCACACACAGAATAGAGATTTGACTTCTCAAGCCTGAGGGTGTGAAGCATAGCTCCAAATGATCAGACCTAAAGACGCCCATGAATATGACTTAAATATACTTAATGAATACAAGCAGTCCCCAGGTTACGATCTGTCTTTAAGTAAAATTTGCGTAAGTCGGAACAATAAAAAAACAGTAGGCGTGTATTATTATTATTATTATTATTATTATTAGTATTATTAGTATTATCATTATTATACACCCCCGTATCCGCGGGTGATACGTTCCAAGATCTACCACGGTTAAAAGTGAACTATCCCCATATAATACGTTGGTAAGTACGATTTGGCCGTAAGCCTTTAACCCAGGGACTGTCTGTAACCGCAAAATACTAAGTAGAAGTCAATGGTGTAACGGTATAGTCTGCTTACGATTTGGTTTATAGGGTTCACGGTTGGATACACTCACAATAGGCCTGTATTGAACAAAATTAGACCGAAAACAAAGATCTCACAGTTTATATTTATCTGTTTTAGGCATGCACATCTACAAAAAAAGCTGTTTTCAAACCATTTCTTTTTTAATGCAATTTTCTCCTTATTCTGCAGACCCCAGTGCAAAATGCAAAAATATAATTCCAAAGCAAAACTGAGATTGTGTATTGCGCCCTCTTGCGATAACATTAATGAATGATTTTGTGCCACAGCGCATTGTTACACCCCATACAATGCACATCGTCATATTTTTGAATCGCGAAGTATCGTGCCACAGCGCAATGATACCCCCTAGAAGCCGGGACTCGACGCTCCAGGAATACGAAATGAGGCTTTGTTTGCACAGGTGCATTGGAATGTCTCTTTTTACGTACTTTATCTTGCTCACTCTGGGAGCCATTTATATCTTTGGGGTGTATTATGTATTTTGGCCACTGGGGGCTGTATTGCACGGGGTGGTTTGATCACGTGAGGACAGGTGGGTATGAATGGGTGTTTTCCTCTTGGACGGGGTGGGGGGGTGGATGGCGGAGGGAACACGGTTCTTACCGTAGCACCTGTAGACAGCATGTTACAAACAGCACACCTCTAGCACATTATTCAGCACAAGTGTTACAGCTAAAAGTCATTTTTCATGTGAACCCAACTGCAGAGACTGCTTGGACATTGATGATTAAAAGCTACGCGTTGAGAACACTCGGCCATCCACTCTGAGGCTTACAGGGAAGCCTCTACACTCACCTTTCAGACACACGCAGCTAGGAGCAAAGTTTAGGATCTGAGTGTTAGGTCAGCCATTTATGTGGTACCCCTGGTATCTTTGGGGGAGGGGTGAGTTAAGGACCTTGCTCAAGGCAGTTCAGACATGTCACTATGCTACTAAGGATGGGATTTCAACCAGCGACCTTCTGATTATGGGCGCAGCATCCGAACCCACTGAACCACACAGTACCAACATATCATTTATGACCTTACTACGGGATCTGTGACTCAGAGAGTAACTTTAGGATTGCTCTGGAGGAGAGGCCATATGGTCCAGTTACAAAGAAACGAAAGACAATGTAAATCAATGCAGACACTGTAAAATATTACACAATGCTAAATAATACAGACATTGCTGAACAATACAGTCAGTGCAAAACAATATAGATAATGCAAAACAATACAGACAGTGTATGTCCGTGTTCCTTAGACCCATATATGCTAGGGCCAGTGTTGCTGGCAGCAGTGATATGCAGTGAAGTGTAGCCCCTCAACTGAAAAGATGTCCTGTTAAGGGGTGGAGGAGGAGTTATTGGAATCAGTGATTTGGAGAGACACCGCCAAAGTCAATCATAAAAATGAGGAACCACAACTAGGCAAGGTGTTTGACGACCTAGAGCTTAAGATTGTCTGTGCAGGACAGGAGTGTCGACATTATAGGCTGGCCTGAGGACAAAAGTGACATGATAGGCTGGCCTGAGGACAACAGTGACATGATAGGCTGGCCTGAGGACAAAAGTGACATGATAGGCTGGCCTGAGGACAAAAGTGACATGATAGGCTGGCCTGAGGACAAAAGTGACATGATAGGCCAACCTGAGGTCAAATGCCAGCCCCATTGATGCACTGCATGTGAGCTCAGCCCCAGATCACCTGACCTCACACCAGGAATGAATGCTATTCACCTTTGGCCAAACTGGAAAAAATCAGCTTCTACGTCAGCAGAATACACTAAACTAACAGGTTGGGGTGAGGGAGTGAACTTTGGTAATTGTCGGATGTCTGAAAGTCAGAAAGGCACAGCAAAAACAACCAAAATTTTGTTTGTAAAAAAAAAAAAAATGGCCACTGACAGATTCTGATAATATAATCACACGTGTTTATGGCAATATATAATTTTCATCCTCTTCAAGTTACACCCCATTTGCATGGGATATGGTACCATGTTCCCGCACATTTTAATACCCTTTGCCACTGCCAATGAGCTGTATCTGCGTCTCAAGGTCAGTGAGTTTCAAGCTGGAAGAAGAGAAGACGACACTCGCTTGGCCGGGAACTTGCCCAGCGGTGCCCCCTGGTGTCAAGAACAGGAGAAACCCGTGTGGATGCCAGTAAGCCAGCGGCTTGTGCTAATCGCTCAGGAAGAAAATCTTGGGAGGACAGCGGGAGTCTGACTGCCTGAGACACATCTGGAGGAATAACAAAGAAGGACACAATGGAAACAGCCTGGACGGCCAGGACTTTGCGAAAGATGCAGTTTTATGTTTTAACCACCAGATGTCACTTGCAATCTTGATCAACGGTCAAAACCAAAGTTTATAACTGTTGTGGTTTCTATTCCTGATTCATCTCTGTGTGTTTGGAGTTTGTACCTCCTTGCCCGTCTTTGTGTGGCTGTCCTCTTATGCTAAAATGGACTCAGTAGTAAAGTGGAGAACCTCCACTGCTGTAGAATTCCTGATTGCTGTATGCATGTCGTGACCCAACCTGGCCATTGAGTTTGCACCTAAACCTCTACATCTCTTCTGGCACAGATACCTCCATGTTCTCAAGTGAGGAAACAGCTCGGCCATTTTTACCCAGTTAAAATCTAGTTCAAGGGGGAATTAAACCCTGGAGTGTGAATTTGGGGGGGCTCTTTACTATCCCACACCACTGTTAAAGACCCTGTTAAAGTGAGTGTTTCCTCTTAATCCTGGTTGAGTTCAAATGAAACCATAGGTCAAAGGAACAGAGTGCCCTCAGTCTGGATTTGGATGTTACGCCGTGATCCTCTGTGCGCCGTCAATGTGGCAGTGTGGCCCGCACCCCAAAAATGTGCCCGAGCTGGATCCAGAGTGGCGGGCAGATATGCCAAGGTGCCCTCCTCAGAGTACCACGGCACACAGGCATGATGGGATAGGGATACGGTGTGGAGAAGGGGTTCTCAGTCTGGGGTCTGCGATGCCCTTGGGATCCCCAGAGATGTTTTTGTAAATTGACAAAATATCCATATTGACAGTCGGGTTACACCTGGCGGAAACACTAAAGAGAGACACCGTGACCATGAAGACACTCACACACGCCAAGCTCTTCAAAAGCAGCCAGGATCTCTTCATTGATGTCAAGAAACAAAGGAGATATTGTGTGGCTCAGGACTGAGACCACTGACAACAGTGGCTGTGGGAGGGGACTGCCCGCCCCTGCCCCCCCCTGCCCACACACACACACAGAGCATGTCCCACATTCCTTTACTCTCTAACGAGCTGGAAAAGGGGTCCTGAGGGAAGCTGAAAATCCCCCTTAACGAGCCTCTTTGTCCAGATGGCCACGGTCACCGTTTTAGAGACTCAGTGTCAGGGACCGTTTAGAAGGATGCAGGCAGAGATGAACGGTCTCAGTCAGTCTGCTGTGTGGGGTTCAGTGGGTTAGGATGCTGTGGCTGTAATCAGAAGGTTACTGCCTCAAATCCCAGGCGTGATAGAGTACATTTGCTATAAGGCCCTTAACCCCAATTACTTCTGCTAATTAATACAATTTGAACACATGTTGTACATCTCCTGTCCTGTAGGGGGTGCAATAAAAGAAATGTTAGCATACCTCTGGCATCTGTTACATGGTAACCAGATATGGGGGAATAAGTCTGATGCTCTTGACATTGGCAGAGGCAATTTTCTCTCCTTATTGATGTTTAACAGGAAAACATTTTGTTGTGAGATATTATGATCCCTGTCTGGGCATCAGTGTTAAACCTGGCGGCTCTGAGACTGTTGCGTTTGTGCAGGCTGGGTGAGAGGACTGGGACCTGGGGAGAAAACAGAAGCCTGTTTATCGTGCCCATAATGAGGCACAGTGAGTTGATCACCTGACATACAGGCAGCTCTTGATTTGTGTAAAACCCACTTTCGTAAATCCGTCAAAGATATATGGAGTTTATGGAAGCACTAAAGTAGAAAGGTTTGAAAAAATAAATTGCATCTTTCCATGTTATTAAGGTGTTTTTTGCTATAAGGTGTCTTGAAATGTATGGGGAGTAAATCCGACTTACGTGAAATTTGACATACGCAAGGGTTTGTGGGACGGGTTACTCACGTCAGTAGAAAACTGCCTGTACACCATTAGCTTCATAATATCAGTTCCCATGTTTGCTGTAATACAAATCAGCAAAGCAGTTTATGCAGTTGGTTGACTAAAGCATGACCTGGCATTACCCCTGGCCTGCTTGGTGTGGTGCCGTCAGGGTGTTAGATTAAACCCCATGAGGGCAGTGTGCAAGGGAGCATACTTCACTCTGCTTGGGGATGAGATCATAGTCACATTCTGTCCACCTAAGTGCTTTGGCAGGCAGCCACTATGTCGTAAATGGCAGCAGATAGTGACCAAGGGGGCCGTGGCAACGGACAAGGGGACAAGAGAAACGTCCCAGTGTGGATCAAGGCCCCACCTGACCCTGGGTTGGAGAGTATCATGGCGGTTAGTGCTCAATTCTGTCACATGACCCATGTCAGCTGACATTACCACCCCTAAGCAGCCTGAAGATCCTGCACCAGCAGATCCAGATTCCATTTCAGCCGACGGGCAGACCATCCTGCTGTGTTGAGGTCTGGGGTCTAGGCCCCACCCCCCCCAAAGAGCCAATTTGAATCCCCATAGAGATATGGGGTATCTGAGGAGCAAGAACTAAATATGATGCCCCCCCCCCCCCCCCCCCCCCC
>JAODLC010000066.1:3909558-3936837 GCA_026781145.1 Hippopotamyrus pictus | reverse complement strand
TAGGTCAGGTCAGGTTGGGGAGCATGCGCTGATGCAGCCCGTTGCCGCACCCACCACATGGCGAATTGCCTCGGGTTCTCCCTGCTGGCGACCCCCCCCATGGAAATGCGCCACCTGGCCATAGTGCCGTAACTGACGCTCCCTCACAATGCAGGTAATGCGCCTCATTCGGGACACGAAGTCAAACCAGTGGTACCCAAGGATTCCCCGAAGAGACACATTAAAATAAATCTTTAAAGATCAGTAATCAAGGCTCTGTAAGAAAAATGAAGTTACTATGTGAGACATTTTAGTAATAAGTAAAAGCATTTACAGCAGCAATGTAACATACCCTTCAGCTTTTCCAAATATACACGTATTCAAAAGGTCGAATCTTAGGGAAACATAAAGCAGTACTGTCAAGCCATAAGAACTCTCTTTCTCTTTGGGGTGCCAGTGTATCACCATCAAACATCAAAATGCCAGCGTGTTTGTTTGTTAGAGTCTGTATGTTACAATGGGAAGTTTAAAGGCTTCAGGACTCTTATCTGAATTTCGCAGCTGTGAAATCAGTCCCTCACACAGTCCTCATGTCACTCGAAGGATCCTGTCACGCTGCTGGCTTCGCGCGAGCGGCAGGTCTCAGCATCTTTCGGTTTTTTCCGGAAGAAAAACAAACCTGGGGTGCATGTTTGTGTCTCTGATGATGTCACCACAACAACAAAAAAAAACTGCAACTTCCTTTTGTGTTTGTCAGGGAAGGTCAACCCATTAGGTAACAAAGGCTCCATCTTCTGAAGGGACGCTGACTTAGCCACCCAGATTCACTTTATTTCAAAGGTCATGGGGGCCACACTGGTTTTAACCGGCCCTGCCGCTTGTGTTGCGTAAAGCAATGTTTCCACAGAGAATGAACACGTCACACGTGTGCATGAAACGGACAGGAAAAGCAAATATTGCTTCACCAACTTTCCTGGCTGCAGAGGCCGATTATTGTGACAGAAGCCTCGCATTCGAGGAGGGAATGATGAAGACGTGAAGAGAATTTCAACATGTCACATCTACTGAGAAAAACTGAAATAAGACATGCACATTAATAATGTAATTTGTTCATACACACACACACATTTGTACACTTATCATTGTGGGGACTGTCCATTCTTTTCAATGAGTATAACTCTTTATCCTACCTATAACAACCTTAACCTTAAGTAACCAAACAAAATACAAGACTTTTGGCATGTTTAGTTTTTTTGATTGCATTCATAGATTTTTATAAAATTCAGTTTCCCCTTGTGTGGACAAAAAAAGAAATGTCCCCACAATGTCAAAATATCAGGTTTCAATCGCATCGTGGGGATATTTGGTCCCCACAATGTTACACATACGTGACACACACAAACACACACGGGCGTCCTGTCTGAAGGAATCGTGCCAGTGCGGCACATGCATGTTTCATCGTGATTCCAAAATAATGACAGACACTTGTGTTTCTTTTGCTTTTTTTTGTTGTTCAAGCAACAAAATGACATTGGCTACATCACAGGCAAGAATCGCTATCGTCTGCCATTTTGCAAGTTTGCCATTAAGAGGAGAGAAAAAAAGCACAGTCATTTAATTAACCCTGTATCCCCGCATCCCTCAAATTCTACTCCTCAATATACAGAAAAAAATGCGTAAATCCTACAGTAAAAGACATGTGCTGCTCATTCCGTTCCACAAAGCATCATTATCTTATTAACATAATACAGCCTTCATCACCAGTGTAATTTCAATTATACTGAGCTCTGCAGTAACTCTCCTCCAAGGGTCTTTCCCCGTTAAAGGAATTTAAATATTTTTTTTAAAAAGCTGAAGCTTGGCTTCCTGGGTTTAACTTTGTGTAAAGCAGTGTTCCCCAACCCGGTCCTCGGGGACACACAGACAGTCCACATTTTTGCTTCCTCTCAACTCCCTGCCAGACAGTCCACATTTTTGCTTCCTCCCAGCTCCCGGTACCCGAGGACCGGATTGGCAGACACTGGTCTAAACCTTCAGAAATTTTTTGCGTTTTCGAAGTTAAACTCCTGCCAAACTGCCTTGTTCTCAAAATGCTCTTGTCATATAAAGAATTAGTTATCAGCAGCTCTTAAGGCAGTAGAGTTCATGGGGAAATTAACACACAGACAGACTACAGCCAGACATACATGCAAACATTCCTGAAATCTTTACTTCCTCAGTTTCCTCAATGTTTTCAGTATAAATCAGTCTTAAATAAAAGGGAAACAATGATATAAAATATCTATCATGTAAAAATCATAAACCTGTAAACTTGAATGAAAAAGCAGGAATTAGCCTTTTATAAAGAAATGTAAAAACCTTCTTCAACATATTTCAGAGACTGAAATCCAGATGCAGGCTTGCTTAAGATAATCTTTTTTTGTTTGTCTGTTTTTTAACAAAACTTGCAAAAAGTCAAGGCAAAAATCTACAGCGTTAAAGCAGATGAGTCCACTGTGGTGAGTCCCAGGGCGGGACAGACAGCGTGGAAATACGAAATCAGCTTTTCATTTACGTGTGCAGCGATCCACATGCAGGGGGATTACGTACGGCCTCTGCCGCTGACCGGCAGCTGAGGTCTGGTAAAAACAGCAGACGCATCCTGGTCCGTGGTTATAAAGCAAAAGTTCAGTTTCTGATGGATTAACCACAGCGCTTTGCAGCTGGCGCAGAAATAGTGAGGCGGCAATGCGTGAGCACTAGTGCTATAGTGAACAGAAGTATGGTACAAAAGCACGACGCCGTGCACTCCGCTGGAGGATAGGTAGCTTAACGTTAAGGTCCATCACAGGCGTAAGCTCACACGCACACGTCAGTCAGAGAGTCAGAAAGAAAACCTGGGGGCGTGGTGGGGAGGGGGGGTCGGGATGCAGAAGGAACAATTCAAACGTTTGACTGTGGTGTGATGTCACACGACATTATCTTTTGCGCAGTAAGAGCCAGATCCTTTGGAACACTGACATTATATCTGTATTGGCTGGTTGTATGTGTGTGAGTGGGCGGGGCCAGGATCTGCGGGCAGGGTCAAGGGGGCGGGGCATTGTCTCTGAACCCAGGTGAAGGACTTGCAGGCACTTCAGTGTTTCTGGAGATAGGTGTAGGTGTGTCTCTAGAGGGAGAGGAGAGGAAGGGGGAGGGAAGGGGGAGAGGGGAAGGAAGAGGAAAGAGAGAGAGAGAGAAATGGGAGAGTGCAAGGAAGAGGAGTGGAAGATGAAGAGGGAGAGGAAGAGAAATAGAAACATGAAAGGGAAAGAAAGAGGAAGAGAAAGAAGAGATAGAGGGGAAGTTAGAGGAAAGGAAGAGAAGGACACAAAAATTCAGTGAAAAGGATGATGAAGAGGAAGAGGAGAAAGAAAGGATGAATGAGTGTGCAAGAATTACAGCCAAAACGTGACACTACAGTTGCATCTCAAGTTTGCTGCAAAATGTAAGTAACCCAGGTGCCCAGCGGATGGAGGATGCCGGGACACGCGGGGAAATACCCTGTGCACTGGACACACCCGCTCTCTTCCATTGCTGCTCCCAGGAAGGCCGCCTTGCACCCCATCGGCTCCAGGGGGCGCTCACGGTCGTCAGCCAACGGTCAGCCAGACGTCAAGGTCGAGTGTGCGTGTATGAATACGCTTGCAGGTCCAGCGGCACGTGCACGGCGTGTGTCCGTGCACGCGTGATTCCTGGCTACACGTGTGAGTTCCCACGCAGGACAGAGATCTCCTGCGGCGGATTTTGTGGGGGGGTGGGGGGGGGCATGGGGAACCACACGGGGACCGCCTGGTCGACCAGCCTGGCGGCGTGACAGAGAAACGCTGCAGTCCTACAGACAGAGACTTATATCTGCCTTCCAGTGGATACTACAAAAATGGACAAATGAAGAACTTTTTACTCTGTTTCACCTATTCATGATTATCTTAGTAAAATGGCTACAATCAAATTAAAAGGCACTTTTTAAAAGTGATACACGTGTTCAGTAATCATATAATCACTATTTCATTATAAGTTTTGGATTATATAACATGTTAATTACAATTATTAGTATTGTTATTATTAATATTAATAATAATAATAATATGCTTAGAACAGAGAATAAATTTAACTGGTTCCTGCTTGGCATTTAGGGTCTATATAATTTTATGATCTTCTACAAGTTGGGGTCCTCAGGGCTCTTCTGGGTTCCTTAGGGATCCTTGGGATTCCTCAGGGTTCCGCTGGGCTCCTTAGGGATCCTTGGGATTCCTCAGGGTTCTGCAGGGAGCATTAGGGATCCTTGGGATTCCTCAGGGCTGTGCAGGGTTTCTTAGGGATCCTTGGGATTCTTCGGGGTTCTGCAGGGTTTCTTAGGGATCCTTGGGATTCTTCGGGGTTCTGCAGGGAGCATTAGGGATCCTTGGGGTTCCTCAGGGCTCGGCAGGGTTCCTTAGGGATCCTTGGTATTCCTGGGGTTCTGCAGGGAGCATTAGGGATCCTTAGGGTTCTTTACGGTTCCTTGGATTCCTCTGTGTTTATCAGAGATCTATAGAGTTCATTGGCTTTCCTCACTTTCAGAGTCTTTTGGCACATGATTTTTTCATTTCTTTTTTTTTTTGACGGTTGCAGTCGACTTAAAAATAAATTAACAAAAGACAGCATTTTAAAAGCACTCCAGGGGCGTGTCCAGCAATGCAGGACCGCCCCCATGATCCTGATTGGAGACCCTCGAGGGTGTTGCTGTTTTTGATTGGCAGGGAGCTCCAGTCACGGGCGAGTCGCAGAGTGGGCAGGGAGGCGGCGCCATTAGCATTCTACAAAAAGAGGGGAAAAAAAAACTGTAAACAAATTTGAAAAACTAGCAGCTGTAACTGCTCTGCAGGAGCTCGAGGCATTATGATAGCGCCACCACATCTGAACTAGATTTAATGACCAATCATACACAGAAAAAAAATATAATCACGGCAGTCCCAGATGACGGGGAAACGCCCTTGGAGAAAACGGCGTCCTGCTCACACTTGTCACGCTTGTCACGCTCTGCTGCTAGCGTCTGGCTTCTGAATTCCCTGCACTTTCTCCTCCATACATTACATATCTACTAAAAACACCTCGTCACAGTGCCCCCCAGTGTCAGGTGTCACATGCCATCGCTCAGGCGGCCTGCGGAGACCGCAGGAGGCGGCGTTAATGGGACAGGAACGTCGCGCCGGTGAGGACAGCTCCGTGGGTGGCCCCTGGCATCCCCCATCGCGGAAAGGTCTGCCAATGCCGAGGTGCTCTCTGGCGCTCTCTAGAGGTCTCTCGCTACATCGCCCGTGTCCTGCGTTAGTCTGGATTTCAAGTTCTGCTTTTAAAGGATGATGAGGCCGAAAGGCACAGGAATGGACTGCGGTGTAGATGCCGACCCGACATCACGCTAGGAGGTGCTCCATGATAGGAAGTTGCTCACTCCAGCCATTGTTACCGTCCCCATCATCAGGGTGGGGGCCCCTTCTCCCTCGTGTTTACACCACAAGCATCATCTTGGCGACAGGTGCAGGGTGGGGGCGGGTCTGAATTTTTGCCTATTTTCTGACCAGGAAATAAACACACACACAAAGTGTGCAGCATAGGATTTTCACTGCTGGCTGGTATTCAACATAAAAGAAACTGACAGGGCGCTAAACAGGAGCTAAGCAATGCTGGTTGAACGAGTGACACGCCCAGGTCAAAGAGGACAAGGAGGGCTAGCAATTAGAGTGGGTCAATGGGTGCATGTGCCTCCTCTCCCCGCCCCTTTACATGTGAGGAGCACACCAATGGATGCATGTGCCTCCTGTCCATGTGAGGAGCACACCAATGGGTGCATGTGTCTCCTGTCCCCGCCCCTCTACATCTGAGGAGCACACCAATGGGTGCATGTGCCTCCTGTCCCCGCCCTTTTACATGTGAGGAGCACACCAATGGACACATGCGCCTCCTGTCCCCGCCCTTTTACATGTGAGGAGCACACCAATGGACACATGCGCCTCCTGTCCCCGCTCCTTTACATGTGAGGAGCACACCAATGGATGTATGCGTCTCCTGTCCCCGCCCCTTTACACGTGAGGATCACATCAATGGACGCATGCGTCTCCTGTCCCCGCCCCTTTACATGTGAGGAGCACACCAATGGATGCATGCGCCTCCTGTCCCTGCTCCTTTACACGTGAGGAGCACACCAATGGATGTATGCATCTCCTGTCCCCGTTCCTTTATATGTGAGGAGCACACCAATGGATGCATGCGCCTCCTGTCCCCGCTTCTTTACACGTGAGGAGCACACCAATGGACGCATGCGCCTCCTGTCCCCACCCCTTTACATGTGAGGAGCACACCAATGAGTACGTATGCCTCCTGTCCCCGCCCCTTTACATGTGAGGAGCACACCAATGGGTACGTATGCCTCCAGGCCCCACCCCTTTTCATGTGACCTGGTATTGGCCAGGTAAACACCCATCCTGTCACGTGTCCACCTCCGACCCCCTCCTCCTGCCCTACGTGTCTGTCTGTGAATTTTTACTGCTCATAAATAGATGGCTGAAGCTGGTGCCGGTGGCCCGGAGCTGCTCTGGTGGCACCGTCCAGCTGTGAGACCGCAGAGCTGCTAAGAACCTGAGAAAAAGGTGTCAGCTGAGCCACTCCAACGCAATAACTGCAAAACGGCTGCTAAGAGGCATTCAAAATGCGCCGCTATATATACCACAAGATGCCGCTTCCCCGTCACCCCAGCAGGGGACGCTGTTCCCCCAGACAGGCACCCCGTAGCGTACATCGCTGCCGGCGACATCTGAGCCCACCGCCCCTGCTCACACAGTGCTAGAGAAACAGACACAGGGTCCCTTCCCACTGTGACTTTTGCCAGCACCAGATAGGACTGGGTCGCGACCCCCCACCCTACTGAAAACAAGCCTACTGCTGATTTATAACCAAGCCCATCTACCGTAACGCAAGTTTACAAAACATTGTTGCATTATGTGCATTTCTTTGACTCAAACAATAATGTATTTAATGGTATTCTATCTCGTTGTGGTATTTTTTATGAATCTTACGCTGAATAAAAATTCCTAGGAATATCCATTTATGTATCCAGTATTCTTCGGACATGGAAAACATTTATTTTGAATAAATTACGATACTACGTAGAACATTCTGAACCAGCTGTTGCCATAGCGGCCCATAGCTTCCTTAAAAGCCCTTCCTTTAATAACAGCGTATTTTATCCCGTATCTGCTGACTGCTGCTTTGTCTCATTCATCTCCCAGGTAACCATATATATCCATGGAGCTTCTCTGATCTTCCGCTGTCCTCTTATAACCTGCAGTCATTTCTGATTGGCCGCTTCCATGAGGGGCTCTTAACATTAGCCGTGTAACAGTAATGTGGCAAAGGTGAGCCGAAAGGCAAGCCAGCGCTTTAAAATGCATTATACGCTCACACGGCACTCTGCTGTCGCTCCGGCGTGTTCCGCAGCGGAATAATAAATCCGATTGTGTCCGATTGTGGAGGAGGCTTTGACGTGTGGCGTGCGCAAGAGCCGCGCCTTAACGGCACCTTTCGGGAATAATGGCGGCCGGTAAAATTGTCAGGGGCGGCCTGAGGTCAAGCCACGGGGCAGTAGGCCTCGCGCCTGCAGACAGGCCTCATTTTGTGCCCGATGCCGCCCCCCACTGCTATCTTCTCACGGTCCAGCTGCTTCTGATCTCAGTCACCTTCACCACTCAAACCCTCCCTGCTCCTCTGTCCTGGCTCTGCTCTGTCTGCTAGCACAGCGGCGGGCTCCCTGGCGGTATGCGGTGGCGAAGGGGGGGTGTTTTTAAGGCTCAAAGGCAGGTCGACCATGCACACCACGTGATTCATGCGCCGCTGAGAGCGGGTCCGGATGCCTGCCCCTGAAATCAGGAGGGAGGACGACCCAAATAGGATCCAGAATCACCGGTGCCATAAATCACATCTTTCCCCAGCATCTCACCTCCTTGTTTCGCTCCCTCAATCCGGCATCAACACACCTGTCCAGAGACACGCAGTCTCACTCACTCGCAGGAAGCGGCAGCTAATTCGCGGCAGACACTAATCAGCTTTCCCCTCCAAAATCGCTATGGCGATAAGCCGCGCGACCAGGAGACGGCGCGTCGCCGGTTGGCATGGGAGGGTGTCCAGGGAAACGGGTAGCTGGTCTGACCGCAGCTCGGGGATCAGAGGAAATGCGGCTTGGAAGCTAATCACCAGGAAGGAAGAATCACCAAGAGGACCGCAGACCTAAAAACATTTTAGCCATACTTTTAGACAGCAGATGGCGTACTAACTATACAGGGAGTGACTGTATGGACACCCCACCCAAAAGGGGAATGCACCCACACCCATAATGAACATTGATACCCTGCTGTGCTTATTCAGCTAACAAGTAGCACTGGGGGCCACAATTCCAGAAGCGCACTGAGCGCTCTAGCTAGCTCACAGTTCTCTCCAAACATCCGCTCATTTTTCTTTTCGTAAACCCATGTGAAATTGCAAAATAATGTTTAAAAAAAGTGACCCCCTTCCTTGTAAGCACCCAGCATGCATGGTCAGCGCGGCGGTCTTTAAAGGCTTGTCTGGTGTCCAGAAGCCAAGACCACAGGCCTACTCTGAATCATGCCAATTGTGACTGGGAGTTCCCTGGTGACAGGAAATGACTGGCAAAGTACCAGCCAGGGACATGGGGGGTGGGGCTTTAAGTTACAAGAGAACCCTCTAGTGGCCTGTCAGGGGCCTGCAAGTTGCCAGCTTCCCGCTCCACGCCACTGACTGACGTCCAGCTCCCAGTGAGAAAGCAGCCTGCAAAGTAATAAGCGTGTCTCATGAGAACATCCTGAAAAGGGCCCACTGAAACACCATCCCAAGCACCTGAACGAAACATTACTGGGTCCCCTCTGAAATGTTCTTGTAACATCTCGACACGTCGCTTGTCAGCTGAGCTGACATATCTGAGGGGGTGCAGAGGGAATTTGAGAGGCTGGTGGTGAGAATGTGCCAGGAGTGGGGGTGCCCCCCCCCCCCCCCAAACCAACATGATCACAGACTCATGGGCGCCCCCTAGTGTCGGGCACCTTGGAAAGTCTTCCCCTTTCTTATGGATGGCCCTGCGGCAGAGGAAAAATGAAAAGAGAAAAATAATCAAAGCAAACTGCACCATTTTGGCCTCCCCCCCCCCCGCATTGTCACTGTCACCTCAGCGGCCACTGTCTCTGCGTTCAGAGGCCGGCTGACCTTTAAGGAGTCCTCTTCTTCATGACCCCGTTTTCAAATCCTTAAAGGTCTTAGGAGCTCAGCTTAACAAAAGGGGGGGGGGAGGGGGGGCACAGGCAGCCCTGACAAAAGCAGACAGTGGGGGTGGGAGTGGGGGTGAGCAAGGCGGACAGAGATCGTCGATAATATTGAATTACTATTATCAGGATGGCATCCTTCAAAGAGCATCATCATCGCCGGCTGAGGACTTCGGTTCTCCTTCCCCATCGCTGAAGCGCCGCGCTGCTGACGGGGGGGTGACGGGCTCCTCATTACCATCGCCAGGGAAACGGGGGCACCGGAGGAGGCGGCGGGGAGCAAAATCAAAGTCCAAAAATACCGCTCCCTCTCGCCCAATACTTATCGACCAGCTGCGCGGTCGCGTCTGCGGCCCCAGTCCGGCCACGCAGGCAGGGGGGAGCCATCCCCCTCGTTACGCATTTAATACATACGGGGTACATTGATACTAAATCAATTAGCTGCGGCTGTCACAGGAGGGGGGGAGGGAGGCTTGAGCGACGACAGAGGCCCCGTCACCGCCTTCATTGTATTTATCGCCCAAAATAAACGAAAATAAACGAGATCGATCTGAGGGTCAGACTCCAGTTTCCGTGGCGATCTCAGGCTCTCCGTCTCCTGCCCCTACGCTGATTACACTATCTGCTAATTTCTTTCTGTACATGTTGCGTTAGATTAAAAACCTTATCGGAAAGAGCGCCGTTTTGCAGCGTTCGGTGTTGACTTACTACCGGCAGCGATAAGCCGCAGGTGTTGGTGTCACGCGAACGGACGTGGGCACTGCCCGGCGCTTTGGCACACAGAACGCAGACTCCGCCTCCTCCTCGAGGGTTACGCCGTGCCGGATGTTACACGCTTCTCCTTACGATGGTGCAGGGAGACAAAGGAGGTCTGAGTTCTCCAGAAGGGCTCCACAACCAAACCTGTAACTATCTACCTGCGACTCTTTAACCTGTGTCCTGTATTTTTCTGGAAATAAAAAGAAACTGAAAATGCAGAGACTGCCCAAAAGGTGGCATTATTCAACCATCCATCCATCCATATTTTCATCCATTCATTTTTCCATACTGCTAAATTTCTGTGGAGCTTGGAGCCTATTCCAGACAACACCAGGCATAAAGCAGGGGACACCCTGGACAGGACATGATCCAGTGTACTTAGTGTAATTAAAAAAATCAAGAGACCACAGCACAATTTTTTGTTTGTTTCACTCATTTCTCGAGGTATGGTTGTGTGTCTGTGAATAATATATATTTTTTTTGCAAAATGCAGCTTGGTTGTTCTCTGTTTCTTGTTAATGAAGGGCTTCTTCGTTGCTTTATGTGATTTCAGACCTGCTTCTAGCAGCCTGATGCAAACTGTCCTATCAGTGCACTTCACACCTGCACTTAATGTTTCCCATTCCTTTTGAAGGTCACTCAATGTCATGATCCATGAGAAACTGTCAGATAAGTTTACAGTCATCTCTGGCATTAGAAAGTCGCTTCCGCCCTTTACCTGACTGTTTTCTGATCATTCCCAGTGTCTCCTCTTTCAACTTATTCTTATGTACTGCTGTCTTTGAAACTTTGAGCCTGGAAGCAGCCTGACTCACAATGTAGCCTTCTGTCTGCAGAACCAGGATTAAACCAGGATTTAAAAACGTAGATTTCTTTAAAAATATAGAGTGGTCTCTTAATATTTTTCCATGGCTGTATACAAGGATCCCGAGTGAGTGAGACTGCGTGTCTCTGGACAGGTGTGTTGATGCAGGATTGAGGGAGCGAAACAAGGAGGTGAGATGCTGGGAAAAGATGTGATTTATGGCACCGGTCGGGATCCTGTATACAAGGGCGTAACATTGGGGGGGTTGAGGTCTCCACCCATTACGGGGGAAACATGATTATTGGGGGGGGGTTATATTGGCTGGATCTGATTATTGGGGGGGTCATGACCCCCCTAACCCCCCTGGAAATTACGCACCTGGCTGTATATAATAAAATACAGGAAGAAGTATCCTACCTCACAGCGCCAAAATGCCATGAGAGACCCAGGCATCACTCACCTTTGCAGGAATTTATATACTATCAGGTAGCTTAATGCTTTGGGTGCTGGATTTCAAATTCAGAAAGAGGGCTGCCCTACTTCAGTAAATATATCTAGTCGTACAAACCAACAAGGTTCAAAATTGAGCCTTACATTAACTGTTCCAGCCAAGAAATCCTGCTTCTTAAGTATGTTAAGTGTAATGCATTCCTGCTTTAGCATGTAAGTGTTATTTCCTGTCACAAATCCCAAGTTTGTGCACATCCTCGATTTCCTAAAACATCTTTTATGCCGAGTTCCGTATCCAAGGCTCCGGAGAATACTTGTAATCTGCAGATGAAACTACAAACCAGCTTGTTACATTTTGTAATCCTATGATCTAAATATCCCTTTGCACACTGATGCATTTTCAACAATTTCTAAGGTCCAGAAAAATTATATAACTAATATAAAATGTTAAGGCGCCAGCCGAGTGATCGGTAAAGGCTTTGCGACCGAATCAGGATTCTGTGTATTCTCAGGGCACAAACACAATTTTGAGGAATTCTCATGTAGTCTCCACTTCAGCTGCTTCATAACCAACCCCTGGAGACAAGTCTACACCTCAGTTACCTCACAACTCACCACAAACTCCTGGAGTCTACACCTCAGTTACCTCACAACTCACCAGCAACTCCTGGAGTCTACACCTCAGTTACCAACCTTTGACTCATTTATCTGTGCTGGATAAAGTTAGCTATAAAAAACACTAAATTGTTGCCAGATTGGCTCGAGCTGAGGCTAAATGGTGCTGTGTAAATATCTTTTTTCCCTGTTTGACACAGGAATCCGGGGGAGGGAAATGAGAATAACAGAAAAAAAACAGATAAGAAAAAACTGATATTCTACTACAAGCTACAAAAACGAAATCAATCCAGCCTCCCACTTCAGTACCCAGACTGAATCTTGAGCACTAGCTCCTGCATCCTGAATTGAGCCTAACAGGTAGAATTCCCCAGCGATGCTAAACTCATGCTCTTTAGAAATCAACATGTCTATTGCTTTCTCCCCATGATGTTCCAAGAAGTCTTACCTGTACCATCCTTGCTACCATTCTGGTGCGTCCGAAGCTCCTCAGACTTGTAGAAGTCAATGCTGGCGTAAGTGTTGAGGCTTATTCCGGCGCTGCTTCCCCCTCCTACGCACCCACTGAGTCCACCCCCCAGGACGGAGGCGAAAAGGCGACCTGGAAGAGGCTGGTTAGGAGATGAACCTTCAAGTGCAGAATGAGGACTCTCCTTATTGACAAGGTCCAGGTCGATGTAGTTGAGGCCCTGCTCCATGGAAGAAGGCTGGGCGGCAGGCAGTGAAGGAGGCCTGGGGTTGACATATGGAGAGGCCACAGCATTGGCCCACAGTATGCCATCCATCGCTTGCCTCCGAGTCACTGTTTGGCCATGCTTGGGAAACAGCGAAGGAGGAGACGCGGAGGAGGAAGAGGAGGAGAGAGCAAGGAAAGTCTCCGAGCAGTGGCGTCGCCGAGCCTGGGAGTTTGCCCGGACTGTTTTGTGGCCTTGCTCTGGGCCAGTGTTGACCTCCGTTGGCAGGTAGTCTATCCCCAGCTCCATGGAAGATGTATGGCCAACGGGAGCCTTGGGAGGCCCTGGATTGGCACACTCAGATGGGACAGCGGCACTAAAGGTGAAGCCCATCTCAGTGTAGTCACAAGATGACGCCATCTCTGGTGTGATGGCCACAGGTACGCCATTCTTCCCCTGGCCAGAATCCGGCAACTCACCCTCCCGAGGACCCACCTGGCGCTCGCGGCGAGCTTTTGGGGCAACAGCAAGTTGGCTGGGAGGGCTCTTGCCAGAACGGAAGCCAAGGGGCATCAGAGAATGAGGTGAAGAAGCAGGAGAAGTACCCAGTTCCATGTTGACATACTCAGAGGCAGCAAGTGGGGCAAGGGGGGCAGACACACTACGGGGGAGTGTCAATGAGCCAGCCAGACAGGCAGTAGGTCGCCGGAAGTGTCCAGGGACATTGTGCAATGGTCCACGTGCCAGTCCCCCCTGTGCCCCTGCCATGTTTCCCTTGAACTCAATGCTGACATATTCCCCAGGACTCTGATTTGCAGGAAGGAGAGGGTGTTCCCGCACCCGAGGGAGGGTGCTGGCTTTGGAGACATGGACAAAGAGGCTGGATGGCCGGCCTCTTATTGGCTGCAAGTTGCATTGCTTCTGCCCCACTGGCACACGCCTCTGCTGCAGTGCTCCATCCTTAAAGCTCTCGCCAAGGTTTCCAAAAGATCCAAGTCTTCCTTTTCCCGTTATGGCTTCAACGAGTTGAGCATGCCTCTCTTCAAGGCTTTCACTGCTGGCGGAGCTGGAGGAGTATGAGGAGGAAGAGAGGGACAGGTGGTGGCCTTCCTTAGGGCCTGTGGAAGCTTCCGGTCTGCTAGGGTGGTCTGTCCCCTTGCTCCGGCACTCCGGGTCATAATTCCCACGACATCCTGGCCTTGTGCCTTGCCCAAGCTCATCCTGGAAAGGGGTAGATAGTGTGTGTTTGTAAGATCGAGGCAGGGAGCAGTAAGAAAAGACCATCTTCGGGGGTGGCTGCTGCAGGTGCTGCCCATGGTATTGTGGGGGTGTGCTGCTGGCAGAGCGAGGGCTGATGGGAGACATGTTCATGTAGTCACTTCCCGCTCTACCGTCCATCGATCTCCTGCTTCCCCAGCCGCTGCCTAACAAACCCATCCCATGCTGGTCTGGGGAGCAGCTGCTATTTGGGGACATCACCATGTACCCCTCAGAGCCTGAGGGCCGGATGTGACGAGGAGGGGACACGCTATTGTTGGGGGTCATGGCCATGTACTCTTCACTGCCGGCAGCCTTTGGGGCTGAGACCGCGGGTGAAAGGGAAAGTGACAGGGAAACAGGAGGAGAAGTCACCCCCGGTAACATAGTCATATACCCATTATCCACCATCCGTTCTCCTCCTGCCCGTCCTCCTCCCACTCCACTCTGGCCCTCATCCTTAGCTGTAACCTCCCCTGCTATATCCAGATACCCTCCACTGCCGGTAGCACCTGTGGCAGAGTCTCTACATGAAGTGAAGGACTCCCTGCTGTGACTACGGGACATGACGGCATAGTCCTCGGCCTTGCTATCTTCGTCCCTGGCCTCGCTGGCCAAGGGCCGCTCCAGAGCCGAAGGGGGCAAAGAAGCCCTCTTGCTATGTAGCCGGCGCTCCGCTTCACATTCCCGGCTGGAGGAACGCCGCAGCAGCCTGCGTGAGGGGCCAATGACCCGCTGGCCCATCGCAATGTAGTTTGACGGCTCCTCCAATGGGGAGTGGCAGCCCAGACCTCCAGCTGAAGCCCCCGGGAGGTCTGGAGTGAGCAAGGAGTTCTCGCCAGGGCTGCAGCCACCCTCATCTGATGAGCCATAGTCACTAGGGGAACCAGAAACCCCCTGAGGAACATAGCGGCTATAGGCATAGATCCCTGCCACTCCTAACCCTGCCCCAGTTATCCCACATTCGGACCCATGGCCTGAGCTGGAGGACAGGCTTGGTGCCGGGGAGGTGACAGGGTTTGAGGAGTAACAAGCTAAACTCAGTGGGATTTTGGCCGGAGTAGGGGCACGGGACTTCAGCCTCATGTTCGGAGTGGTGGAACAGGAGCCGCTCAGGCTGTACCCAGACCCCAACCCTCCCGCTGATGCCCCGCCCTCCTCCGTCCCAGCCCCAATGCTTGCTGTGCGTGCTCTGGGGAAACTGTGGCGAGAAGTGGGGGAGGTGTTGGTGCTGCTGCCCCCTCCAGTCCCGGGGGGATCAGTGCGAGGCCGCCGTGTAAAGCCCACCTGGCTTGGAGGCGGATTGGGGTAGTGGCGTCGGGAGGGGACGCTGATGGGGTTGGAGGCATTGCCACCACCGGCAAGAGCCCCCACTGACTGGGACTTAGTCCGCTGGCAAAACTCCTCACTCAGTGCCTTCATGGCCTCCAGCAGTGTCTCGTGCATGTTCTGGGCCACCACCGAGTCATCCACCTGCATCCAGAACTCGCCGGGGCCAGTCACAGCCGAGCGGCCCACCTCCACGAAGAAGAAGTTCTCGGAATGGCCGCAGCGGCGCACGTTCATCAGCTGCAGCACCACAGCGGCGGCGTCTGAATTCAGCTTCACGAAGCTCACCGTCTTGTCCGTCAGGCACAGCCGGTAGACGCCCACTAGGTTCCGAGCCTGACCCAGGCCCTTGGGCCACACCTTCACCTGCCACACCTCTTTGAAGGGGGGGCCTGGAGACGGCATGTCACCGCCACTGCCCTCGCTGGGAGTCCTGCCTGGGAAATGATTAAAAAAAGCACAGATTTAAAAAAAAAAAAACAATAACCAAATAGACCACGCACAGACTGAGCATAACAGATTTACAATAGTCAGATACACAGACTATAACAAACCAGAGATACAGTGGAAATATAAGCCTGACGAGCATCTGTGAGGAAACAGCCAACCGTCAGCAGACAGACTGTGACTGATGAGTCGTTTTTGGCTCAAGAGCTGAAAAATCACCTCCTTCAGACATAACTCAGACGAAAGTGGCATCGGTAGCAGGTTTACAAAGCCGTGGGATCGGTTTGCTCCTGGGTGGGGGGGGGGCACATCAGATCAGTGTTCAGCTTCCCTCAGTGTGACCAAGCTCCCGGCAGCATCCTGTAACACTGCCGCAATGCGTTCTGGGAATATAACCTGACCTTAGACCCCATGCTTCTGCCGGACATCCCTGGGACTTCCAAGGGTTGAGGCTGGGATGATGAATAAAGTTATTTGTTTATTACATCCAAAACAACTGACACAGCTTACAACATGGCATTCAAGATCCTGCAGTGCCGAATACCAAGGCCCCCTCCTGAGCCTGAAACTGGCACACCTGGCTTCAATTCTGCGCATTCTAAAAATCATTCTGGTAGAGTTTCTCCCTACGTCTAAACAGATCACATGTCGCATTCTTTTAACCTTAATTTATTAACAATATTATTCTGTATTTGATGTGTTTGCATTGTGCATGATGAACCTTGTATTATTCCTGAAATCGCTGATTTTACGTGTGCGTGTCCCTGTTTTAGTCCGACCGTTGTGCAGAGGAAGGACTTCTCTGGGTCTGTTGCTCTTTTGAAGGTTTTAATTTTTTAACTGCTTGCATTTAAGGTTTTAATCATTGTAACGGACATGGTTATTTGAATTTTTCGTGCATTTCTTTGTTTTATCTATTCTTCAAGTTTTATTGTTATGATTTTAAGAAAAAATGTGTTTTATTAAGAAATTATTGAAATAAATGGTAAAACAAAAAGCATAAAAAGGAGAAAAAAAAAGTCTAAACACAGAAACCCTTGTACCCATATCAGGTTAGGCTGTGCTGTTTTCTACGCCAATACCATGAAAGGCTCACTGCTCACAGTCTGGGTGACTCAGTCCTTGTCTCATCATGGACCACGAGGGATGCAGACTTCAGCGTTGGTGGACCATCCCACTTTCACTTTCGATTCCACTCCTGTCCAATCGACAGGTTTCATTTACGAAAGAAAATGCACAAATTCCATTTTCAGTGTCGTCTGAATTATGCAAATGTGTTACTGGGTATGTCTGAGCGTTCGGTGATGAATTTATCACGGAAGAATACTCTTGTTGAATTTCCAAGGTAATTTGATCACAGTGTAGTACTAGCTTGCGAGCATTAAGCGATCTGTGGTAAATTTACTCCAGAACAATCGTCCCTTGAATGACAGCCAGACCATTTCAAACCACAGAAATGCGACACAGGAACAAAATCGAAATGTCACGCCGCCCCTGAAGAATGAGCGACACCTTGTGCGCCAGCAATCGTCCTCTCGCTCCAGCATCTCTCTAATCCCATCATGCATGGCTACTCCTTGTTTACATTTCTGCAGCGCAGTCAGACAGCTGTCTGAAGGTTTGAGCCAGTGAACAAACCAAAAGCTCTTGAGGAGAACACGACATCACAGCGTCACCTTCCCTCAAGCGACTTCCACACTCTTAGGAACGGGCCAACACTGAAGCCTCCTCACATTTCTTACGCTATTTTATTTCGCAAACACTTTTATCCAAATCACCGTACAACTGATTGCAGGGTCAGACAGTTCCTCGAGCAATTGGGGGTTAGGGGGTCTCGCCCAAAAGCCCAGTTGACAGTGAGATTTGAACTGGCGGCTCCCCATTTCTTACTTTCTGCTGCCAATCACTGCCTGGTGTAACCCAGTGGGGGCTAAGAAATAAGGAACTGGAAGCTGTAAGGCACCTCACATGGCCCCAGTGATGCAGTGTCACACTTTGGCCAGTTTCAGAGCCAGTTACACATGAAGGCAGGTTCAGGCCATGTATTTCACTCAGAAGTATAATCAGCACTTTTTTCTGCTATAACTTGAGCAGATGGTTGTCATCAAAACCTTCTCCCCGTCTATCTCAGAATGCAGTTTGCTTGGGAAATATTTACCTCAGAAATGCATCACTTACCCCACCTCTGGCTGCCCGAAGCTATGACTCCAGGCATCTGGGGATTTATGGGAGTTTATAGTTTTGTTTACGAGTTTACAAACTACGTAATTGTGTGGAACATAAATAATGTACAATAGGATGGGGTTGGGGGGGCGTGGTCACCGTAGGTTGGGGAAAACGATGAGGACATCCATTCATTTCAGCTGAGCTTCTTCCCAGACATTATATCAGTCTGACATTCGCTTCCTCTCACTCCCGGGATCTGAGCCCAAACCCCGACGTCCAGCCAAGAACACGGTTGCAGCCCTCGGTGACCTAGCAGCAGGGGCAATTCTAGGATTTTTCAAGGTAGGGGGGCCACCTCCTAATCACAAGCACAACAGCACACTGAGCCACACACGGCCCCCTGAGTGTGAACTTGAGGTCGACATGGGATACCTTCTGCATGGGGGCATGGAACACACAACCTGCTGAGGAGGACATGGCATCAAAAGGACGTCAGATCCCCTGTACTTAGTCAACGACCTTCACACACAAAGGAGTAAAGACAGAATCAGGCCAATCAGAACAATAACTGTGCGAATCAAATTGCAGAGCATGACCCAGGGAGACTAAAAGAGGTACACTCGTTATTAGCAATACCCATCCATCCACCCAACCATCCATCATCTGACCTCTGTTCCAGCACAGGGTTGCTGAGACAGGGCTGCCAACTTTGGTCAGCAGGCTGGAGTGAGATTTTCAATTCGAGACAAATCTGCACACTCATGCACACACATCTACATGTATGTAACAGTTTTATTACCTTGTAAATAGTCTGTAGGGTTTGCCAACTGCCTCAAGGCTTTTGATGTAGCTAATTTAGAATTTAGGCCTACTGTCCATCCCAGGATGCTTCAAGCCTGAGCGATCCTTCACGCCATGTCAGTCTATAAGCAATATATTACCATAAATAAATATAGATAGTAAGAATCAAATTCACTGTACAAGTCAAATGTTTCTGCGTTTTTTTTTTTTTTTTTTAAGCATCACTATATAGCAAGCTATTTTTTTTTTTAGCATTGCTTAATTAACAGGCTGTTCATATGGACCTGATGTACAGTTTTGGGGATTCAAAGTTATAATCCGTTCCTCAAGTGGGGAATCAGTCTGATATTCCAGAGGAGGCCTCCTGACACCCATCAGTGGCACACTAATGAAGAGCATTCAGTCCCAGGCCGAAGCATTACCACGCCACTGAGATGCTAACGTGCTAACAGGCCCTTTCAACCCAGTGTAAATCATCATGGAAAAGCTACGCACCAGTTAGCTCTTTCTAAAGGTGCCTCTCAAGGTTTGATGAGGTGCTGGGTGAACCCTGTAGTGTAATGACCAGCCGCAGGATAGACTATCCTGATTTCAGCAATGCCTTCTCTGGCTTCCTGGAGGCCTGCTCTAGCTATAGGCAGAATATGCAGCTGCCCGGGGTCCCCAAATTACCTGCCTTGCGGAGGAAGCGAAGTAATCATCAATTTTCTCGGTAGGAGGGCCTTCCAAGCAAAGCTTAACCATTGGCCCCTGAAAAGGTAGAGCCATCCCTGCCAGCAGTATCGGCTGAACCAATTGAAAACCTCCAGAGGACCAAAAATGTGATATGGTCTACATTTCCAGAAATCTCATGGTATTTTTAAGCTATATTTTTAATTAGATGTAGACGACTCTAGTCATGATTGTAGGAAATGCTTCTGCTTTGAATTAATGGATGACAAGTGAGAACGCGACCCAGTTACTCTAAAACTCAGGTCTCACACGGAGATCCTAAACTGGGAATATTTACTGGTTTTCTTTCCAGCCCATTCAGATGCTTTCAAAAGTCATGTTACACGTTAAACTCCTATTTATGCCCTTTTAATGTGCTGGCGGAAAACACTGTATGTCTCAAAACGGAAGAAGGGACAGCAGCGATTGCAAGCAGCCCTATAAAAACTAGGTGGATTTTTTTTTTTTGTTGTTGAAACCACCCGGGTTGCATTAATCCGGCCCGCTGTCCAGGAACAGAGGCACAGCGAGGCGGGCGGGACTGCGGGGCTCCAGGAACAGGGTTTCCCAGCCCCGGGAGACCAGCGCCGACTGCCGCCATGCGATCTCTCCATGTTAGTAGGTCACAAATATCTGCGATGGGCCTCCATGCAGCTGGAGAAGCTCGGAGAATCTCCTCTGCTCAGGGACGGAGATGGCGAGGGTGGGGGGGGGAATCAGAGAAACCGTAAATACCCCTCCCAACTCTGTTAAGATGTCTGTGTCCCATTTTCCAACCAAAGTCTTACACTTCTGTACAGCAGGGCAGTTCCAATAGAGGGTCCCGTTGTAATCAGCTGACACCTTTAACCAGAGCGACTGGTGGCTTGGCCACATTTCCCAGCTGTTTGCCCGTGAAAATCAGCCAGCCACGTGACGAACTGCAGGGCAGTGTCTCCCAAGGTCACGTGGCTGGATATTTACTGAGAAATATAAGCCTAATCCTGCAACGTATCTTGGATTGGGAACCTAGAGTGGCAGACCTCACCAAAGCCAGAACCAGAGCCAGAACCAGGACTGGGACCCAGCCCTCTGTGTCCTGATCCACTCACAATCGCCTTCACTGTCACACCTTCACTCAGGCGACGTCCAGAGCTCACTAATCGCGGGAGAAGCAAGGCTCTCAGACCCAGCGCAAGGGGGGTCTACCCCCTGCTGCCAATCACTGCCTGGTGTAACCCAGTGGGGGCAAAGAAATAAGGAACTGGAAGCTGTAAGGCGCCTCACATGGCCCCAGTGATGCAGTGTCACACTTTGGCCAGTTTCAGAGCCAGTTACACATGAAGGCAGGTTCAGGCCATGTATTTCACTCAGAAGTATAATCAGCACTTTTTTCTGCTATAACTTGAGCAGATGGTTGTCATCAAAACCTTCTCCCCGTCTATCTCAGAATGCAGTTTGCTTGGGAAATATTCACCTCAGAAATGCATCACTTACGCCACCTCTGGCCGCCCGAGGCAATGACTCCAGGCATCTGGGGATTTATGGGGTTTATAAATTAATCTTGTTTACGAGTTTACAAACGACGTAATTGCGTGGAACATAAATAATGTACAATAGGATGGGGTTGGGGGGCGTGGTCACCGTAGGTTGGGGAAAACGATGAGGACATCCATTCATTTCAGCTGAGCTTCTTCCCAGACATTATATCAGTCTGACATTCGCTTCCTCTCACTCCCGGGATCTGAGCCCAAATGTCCAGCCAAGAATGCGGTTGCAGCCCTCGGTGACTTAACAGCAGGGACAATTATAGGATTTTTTTTTAAGGTAGGGTGCATAAGAGGGGGTACAATTCATACAGAGGGGCCAACCTTATCATTAGCCAATGATATGTTTTTAATCAGTGAGTGATGGGGAGGGGGTACTCCTGGGACCAATCAGCTTTCAACAGTGCCCCTATGGCCCCGCCTCCACCCAATAGCCACTTCGGACCTCTGCACTCGTTTTCCCAGAAGCTGAAATTCTGAAACGGTCATCTCTCCTTTCCACTCCTCTGCACCAACTGCACTCCATGTGCTTCATCCCTTCTTTCATTCCCTGTGTCACATGACTGTTTGCTGATGCCGTCGCGAACGGTTAGCATGTAAATCAGGGCATCAGGTCAGGAAAAAAACGCACATCTGTGCGGACGGGTACCAACCCTAAATGCGTTTTGCAGCCTGGTGCTTTGTATGTACAGCGGACTCGTGGGATGGACGTGCAGGTATGATCGGGAGACCCTCTGCCTGATGAACCTCTACCTGACACCCTTATTCTGGTGCCATCTGGCCATGTACATGGTTAAGGAAGTTGACCTACAACCACATGGCTGCATGTTCAGATCCACAAGGGGTCACTGCAGGCATACACGGTACTCAACGCAGACCGCCACAGTAAATTTCCATCTGTAAAGCAGCCATGTGACTTTGGGAAGGTGTCCCCCAAGCAATCAAATAACAAAATTAAACGTAAAGCCGCCAGGCGCCTCTTTACAGAGGACAGAGGGGTCCCCAATTCCTTACATCAAGCCAAGCTAAACAAAAGAAAATATCTCCTCAGTATTCGGCCTGGCGTATCTTTTACACGTCGTCTCTGATAATTAATCTCACCCATTAGGGAGGGATCGTGAGACTTCAGCGGGCCGAAAGAACACGAGAAGCCCGTCCAGCTAGGCGACCGTGTTACGGACCGGAGCATAAACACAGTTCACAGAGGGGCACCGAGGCGCCCAGCCATCTAATACCTGCGCTTTTGTAGGTATGGTGTCACTGAGCTGCATCCCATTCCAGCTGTGTAAACATCAGCACAAACCATCCAGCTGTTCTGGATTTCCCTGGTTGGCGGCTGAGGTGGGGGGGCGGCATAGCGGGATGTTTTCTCACACAGGCGACGATGTTCCCAACACCTGGATCACGGGCGAAAGATCAAATGCGAGGTGCCTAACAAGATCGTCCAGTACCAGAAGAGTTCTGCCAGTACCGCTGCCCTGTCCAAAGCAAGCATGTATAGAGGTCCGAGCACTGCCCAAAAATTCACCAGAACAGATCCAGGGATGAATGTGCCCTTGAGTAACCTGTAATACCTCAGTACCACCATCCAGCTGTTATTTTTTAATTAGACAAACTGCAGAAACAGGCCATCCAAGTCGCATTGTAAGTAAACATTTTTCATGAGATTTCCAGTCAAGGTTGAATCGACTGCCTTCTAATTACAAAGGTCACAAACCCTTGAATGTCGTATCCATCACACACCATAAAACTCGAAGCTTGACTATAGACTGACAGCTGGATGTGAGCAAGATTATATGTCTAATCATTTTTTTAAGAGTTGCAAAAGGAGTTATTTCAGAACACGCTCGCTTTCTGTCAGCGCTGTCTATACCTTCGGCGGCACTGCCCTTGACAGCCCCACGCCTAGATCTGTGCTGTTCCCACTCCTCCTGTATTCTGCTACTTCCAGATTTTGGGCGAAAGGATACAGTGAAGGGCACCTCCCAAAACTAGAACCGTGAGGCTCCGGGAAAATAACGAGGAAAACATGCAGAGTGCGCCTTACTGGAGCCCAATTAGCGGCAGCCACATCGTTCACAAACTGACACGTGAAATGAATGGAGAGAGGAAAAAAACACTAGTGTTTTCATATTCTCAGAACCGATATGGAAAAACCGGAATACAGCTGCTTATTCGGTTAACCAAGCCTGCTGCGTCTGAGGGACGCCAACTGCAAGGTCTGCATGCCGCCCCACACCACACCACCCACCATTCCTCCTCCTCCTCCTCCTCCTCCTCCTCCCAGTACCGCACCAGCATGAATCTACCCAGATGCTTTACGATAAAAACAAGCAGCGTTGCCTTGTCCTGTTTGCATTAATTGAGCATCTACGCTACGATCCAACAAGGTCCCAACAAGCTGCACAGCCCAAGAGCACGGACGCGGCTTTTTGGCGATTATTTGCCCGATTATTCGCGTACTAATCGGACACGCCCGCGGCTCCCGGCGCCGCTTCGTCGCTCGTTAACTCCGTGATTTACCCTAGGCATCAGCAGACACGAAACGGGGTGGATCCAAGGGCACGGCGACGTAAACACGAGGAGGACTAAGCATCATTTCTCGACCACCGCTCGGGGGAAAGTACCCCTCTCCTCCCTGACAGCAGCGCTGGTGTGCGGGGATGTAGGTTAGGTGCACAACATGCGTATATTTAAAAGCAGGTGCTGTCAAATAGCCGCTTCAACAAAGTCATCAACTCAATGCATCGTATACACACGCACACTTTCCTGATCACTGGTAACCACTTATTTCTACGCTGTCCATCATGTTATCATCCAAAACAACTGCAAGCGACGCGCCAGCGGTGTTAGGCTATATGTTAAGCGATCCCCCCCTCCCCTAACGCTGTTTAAAATAGCATTTAAACATCTTCCAGCTTCAAAACTACTAGATCATAAATTTGCTGAGCCCAGTTAATTTGCAACCGCACTGACTCGGCAGATGTCACAGTAATAGTTAGATAATAACACGTTTACATGTTGCTGCCACGTATCGACAGACCGCACGTTGAGGGAAAGGGCATGAGTCTCGGACTGCAGTCCTCGTCGTCTGACTGGCTTACTTTTGCACTGAAGGTCCAACATGGCCTGGTACCACTCGTTCTGGACCTCCTCGCTGTCCGCCGCTATCGCGAAGCTCTCGCCACGGGTGTACAGCACGATCATGTGCCTGTTCTTGGAGTCCGCCCGTCGGTTGATATTGAAGCACGTCTCCAGGCTCACTGTCTTCTTCGGGACGGGCGCCTTGCTGCGGAATTTCTTTTCGTTCTCGTAGTACTCGAGCCGAGCTGGACCGCGATCCGAGGCGGCCCGCAGCACGAAATACCGCCGGTGCGTCGATTTCGGTTTGCGGAGGTACCCGCACATCCGCACGTCCTGGTAGCTCTGCTGCTCCACTGCCTGGCTCTCCATTGCTCGGCACGCTTCTTGTTTTTCTTGGGTGCTTTTAAATTCTTGCGCTGCGCGATCTGATTTCTTTCATCATAGCCGACCACGTCTCCCTCTCCTCTCCCTCTCCCTCCTTCAAGAAACGCGCCTACAGAAGAGCGGAGAGCTTGGATGTGCCTGCAATTAGTATTAAATTTATGTTGTCTTTGCGGCTGGGTGTTTTGCGTAGAGAGCCCCCGTCTGCACGCACACACACACGCGCACACAAACAGGCACCGGGCGTGCACATGCGGCGAGCGACGTCTCCCCAAAACTGGCCGCTGCTAATCGCTTAGTTGCTTTGGCAGTTTAATCCCGTCGGCTGCGTTGCACTGGTGCAGACTCCAGTTGACAGCCCCCATCACTCTCTCCCCCTGTGCCACTACCCTGTCAGTCAGCGCCTGTCCATGTGTGAGTGACTGCGAGGAGCGGCGCATGGACACTGGGCGCACGGTCTGTCAAATGCGGCTTTTCTCTCGAAGCGGCGCAAGTCGAGCGACTCGCATGAACTCACGTACATCAGCTGCGGTATGATCAGCCAGCCATTTGGGAAATCCGAGATGGAAAATGGAAACACACCATAAAAATGGGGAATTTAGTATTTTGCAAAGTGTGAATTAATTGTTAATTACAAAGAGGTTATTCGCTATATTCGTTATATATTATATATATATATATATGCGAATAACCTTTGTATAGCTGAGAAATATATAGCATCAGATAGGCCTAACTGTTTTTTCTTCACAAAACGACACCCCTCTTTAGCAGGGACAAAATGGCTAATGTTGTCATAGGAAGATGAGTCCACATCATACTGTTATTTTTACGTATAATTAAAAGGTAAGTACACAGTATCTCACGGGAGACTAATAGTAAGTTGGATGTATTCAAATACATTTTAGCATATGAAACATTAATGTCATTAATAGAAAATGCCACTTAGACTAAATAAAACGATTTGGGATAATTAAGTAAAGAAAATAGACTGATTAAATGTTGCGCCATCTTATGACCAATCAATGTCAACATGAATTGACGGTCGATTCATCTATTTTAAATAAATAATAAAATTAGCGCCTCTGCGGCTCCTGTCGGTCGTTTGGCGCCATTACGCCCAGGGTTGACGCAGGTGACCGGCGAGCGTGGCCAGCCCTGTTTTCGCACCTTGGCCCTTGGGGAAGACATGGAGATACGGGAGAAGCAGGGAGATCCAATGTCGTTTCGAACATTTTTGCTTATTCGGTTTATAAAAAAGAAAACGAAATGCGTCTTACAGGGAAGTACAGATGCAGTGTATAGATTTGACAACCAGCTCTCTGTGTTTTTAAGCTCCAGTGGTTAATATCATGCTGCCTTATCCCTGTGGATTTACGAGGAAAAACACACTAAAAAGGGAACGCTCGCCCCTTAAAGATGTATCCCAAGATAACCCATACAATCGTTGATCATCAAAGGAAACTGATGTTTTACGACGCATATAATTTAAGGAACGAAACCTCCCTGTAATTTGTATAACACTACATTTCCCCAAACGAGTATAACTTATCCGGAACGTCCTGTCCTGCTTCGTCAGCCTTTAAAGGCACCTTTTTAGTTAATGATTCAATAACAACTAAGTTTATAGCACGTCGGATCCCGGAACACATTTAAATTAAATCTTATTTCAAAGCGAAATACTTTTAGCAATCTGTCACTATTACTGTGCACATTTCTGTTTTCTGTTGGTTTCAATAAATTTAATTCCCTGTTCAGTACAAAGCATAATAAGAATAACGTTTAATAAACGTGCTATTGTGATAGCGTGCTCTTGCATTTAATATCAAAATGTTTTTGGATATATATTGCTTTATACATTGGTCTAGTGGGATGGCTGTGTGTTGTTGCTTTGTTCTAGGAGAACTCTTAATTAATTCGTTTCCAATGGCTGCTTGCTCGGTGTGGTTCAGTGGTTGTGTTCAGCGCTGCTGTTCGGCTGCTTGGTGTGTCTGCATTGCCTCTGTGCGTATGTGTGATTTGGGACATCCGGTAATCCCTTCCACAGAGTCCCGGTATTTGCTTCGGGCTCAACATGACACTGTACTGGATACATAGTTGCGAAATGAATAAATGGACGATTATTTTTTAAAAACGTTATAGACGGCGGGGCAAATCTGGGCTACCATGCCGCCTGCCACTCGAGAGCAAGGCCGGAGCACGTGGTCTCTGCACCGTGCCTGCGCTCGGCGCAATACCGAGCTTTACCACCAGGGTGCGCAGTTGACACGCAGGTAACAGAGGACGCGTCTGTCCGGGGAGCTTTAGGATAATTTTAATTCCTTAATGTGGAGTAAGTCACACTTAACGAGGTATTTTCTGTTAATTCCACCTGTAAAATAACATTTTATTTCTGTTTCTCGTCGGAATCGCACATTTTATATGCTTGCCAGACATGGATATTACAAACAAATTAAAATTTTAGGCGTTTATACAAGAAAATATCTACGGACAATATTTAAAATGATCTATCTTGCTTAATCAGGTACCAACAGAGACGACGCAGAGAAATAAAACATGCTTCTATAAATTGTCCATCATGTATAACTTGGGTAAGTGTGTACGTATATGTGTTCGACTGGCATCATGTCGAAAACGTACCCTTGTGACCTTGTATCCTGTGCTGCCTGTGATAAGCTCCGGGTCGCCCCGTGATGCTGACCAGAATAAGAGGAGAACGATGAATAGATTTTAAACAGCAGTTGCAGTTCCTCTCATCGCCTGCTAGTGGAGCGCCATTTAATTGCTCTTTTTCACTAACGAACCGTCTTGTACGCTATTCCACTTCTAGTTTCCACTTCACCATCATCCTGATAATCAATTTTTATCAGTCAGTGTTTAGATTTCAGTCTCGAAATAATTGCCATTGCATTTAACACAAAGAGATTGTCTATGGCAGGGATTCAAATCACGGTCCTCGAGGTCCGAGCACT
>JAODLC010000066.1:3883201-3898555 GCA_026781145.1 Hippopotamyrus pictus | reverse complement strand
GGCTGCGTGACCCTATGCCCCATCCCCATCGGGACAGTCTCTGGTTCCATGCTGGGCTGAAAATGTCTCCTGAGGCACGTCTGCTTTCCACTTCTTCTGGGGAAGAAAAGAATGAAGAAAAAACGTTACAAAAAATGTTTTAGGTGTAGGTGTGAAAGGTCGCGAGAAGCCGATCTACCGACAGACTGATGTCTGTGCGTTTGTGGGGTTCAAGTTTTTAGCTCAATTTGACAGAGTGGAATGAGTTACTTTTTGAAAGAGAATCTAATGGAAAATTGCAGCAAGTATTGAAATATAGGTGTGTGTGTGTGTGTATGTGTATATATGTGTGTGTGTGTGTGTGTGAGAGAGGGAGAGAGAGACATCCTCACCCTGGTGTTTGCACACAGAAACCCTGCTCCCCATAGCACCAGTACCGGCTTGATTAACACAGGCTGAATAAACACGCTGATCTCCGGCCATGAAGCAATGAGCTTTCCTTTCTTTAACACCCTTATTATTGCTAAGTGCTCGACTCCAAGATCAACAGGCTTTCCAGGCCGTGTGTGTCTGTGTGACTGTGTGTGCAAACCCAGGGCAGGAGTGGAAATAGCCGACTGCTGAGAGGCGGTGTGTACCCACGGTCACGGCCCTTCAGGCCCTGCTTCCTCCGGGGCTCCCATCCCATTGCTGAACCTGAAAATCGTCCCTGCAGATCTGTAGCACACAGACGTATTCCTGTTAAACACTGGAAATGACAGTGTACTTCACTGTGAGATTGGGTAGACCTCCTCAGGACCTGCCTTGGGGTGACATGTCCCCACCCTTTGTCACAGCATTATCCGGTGGCCCAGCAGCAGAACGGGCACTTTCCCTGTGTCCCCCTCCTCCACCCCCCTTTACAGTGTGAGGATCTTCTTGGATGGATATAGGTGCAATGCAGATAGGAGTACAGCAGGGGGAGCCGTTGGGTGAGGTAGCTTGCCGGTGCTTACTGCATTTCCATCTCAATGGCAGTGGCAGGCTGTTACCGTGGCGATCCCCTTTCTCCTTGGGCTTTGAGGGGCGCGTCAAAGATTTTGTGTGTGTGTGTGTGTCGGTGGGGGGGTGCGGGGTGTCGTGGTCATCAGAGCAGCTGGTGTCAGGCGTGTGCTTGCGGAGTATCTGCATGTGTATGTGTGTGGCTTACGGCTGGTGGGACACCTTTGTGTGTTCAGCAGCCTGCGGTAGCACATGTGATGTGTGTTCTTTGTATGCGTATGTGTTTTTGAGAAGAACATGGAGCAGAGCCCGGATGGGGCAGCCTAACCACGTTCACCTCACTCAGAAGCCCCCCGATTTGGCCTGTGCTGGGGTGTCAGGTCTGTGAAAAGGGATAATGGAGGACTCTGCTGCCTTAGGGGGGTTGGGTGGGGGGGGTCGCGTTCAAAAAGCAAAGCCAGCTTCCTGGCCGACGTTCCGGCCTCAGTCCATTTACAGGCCAGTGCATCTTACTGGGACCATTGAGGATCGGCGCAAATTGAACAGTCTATGCAGAATTGGCGCCATGATGGCGCCTCGGCCCCTAATCTCTAAAGAGCTACGGAAAAGCAGCGGCTGACGCTGGGGGGAGTCTCGCGGCGTGATGCGTACACACACGCGACCGCGGGTGCGAGCGCAGCGTGGCTTTTCCGACAGCATCGCCCTGTTTAGAAACACGCCCTATTTTCGGCGCAGGGGTCAAAGCCGCCACGTGCGTACGCTTGATGTTTGTCGGCGTGAGGGGGCAGCCTGAAGGGATGTCGTGCAAGTTGGACCTTTACAGACTCACATCAAAACAAGCAGGTACTCTGATCCACCCCCCCGACCCCCCCCCACAGCCGGCACAAACACACAAGGAAACACCACGTTTTGTACATATAAGGAGCGGCAGGGATGCTGGTGCATCCCGTGTGGAGGGAGGGAGGGAGAGAGCTCTCAGAAAACGGAGGAAAGAGTAGGAGGGGAAAAAAAACAAAAGTGAGAAGTAGGGAGAGCACTTCCTTAGAGACGGCGTCCGGGCTGCGGTGTTTGTGTGAGAGACAAGAGACAGCTCCCCCCGATGTTGGGGAGGGGCACTTCCACCCCAGGTGTCCCACAGGAGAAAGAAAAAGAAATAGAATGAGTGTCCAGTCTGGGGGGGGGGGGGGGGGGGCTGTCAAACCAGCAGAGGTGACAGGGCAGAGAAGGGATCAGCTCTCTCTCCCAAAGCAGGCCGGGGAATCACCTCACCCCAGCAGCAGGACTGATAGACAGCAGAATGTGATGAGAAGGAGCAATGCAGAGCCCTTCAAAACTGAGCGCAAAGCCCAGGAAGGAGACGTTCGCCATTATTCAGCCACATCAGCGTCGCTTCAACACCACCAATGAAGCCCCCTTAGAGCAACACCTCACCGTGGATGCCCTTGAGGACAGGGACACAACATCCCAGTGCATGCTGGGAATGGCGCGCCATCATACATGTTGCTGTACTGTCCACAAACTCATACATACTATATCCTGTGTCCTAGTAAGTAAATTCAAATCTCAAATTAAAAACTAAATGTAGGAAAGACTCCCAGCCTCAGTGGTTACATGGACATGTCAAACGCATGAGCTGGGTCATACAGTATATGAAATCGGTGAATATGACAAATTATGGGTCCATGCCACGCATTCATGACCACTGGTGGAGAGAAAAAAATAGGACGAACGAGTGGGTGTGGCTCAGTGGGCCTGGATGCCGTGCCTTTCACCGGAAGGATGGTGGTTCAAATCTCGCGGTGGGCAGAATGAGTCTCCAAAATGTGTGTTGCTTTGTCTGCTGGATAAATGTGAAAATAAGCCTAAAATCTTCCAGGAAGACCTGGCAGCATGTTAATTTCCCAGCTAGCAAACAGGTCATCATGTGCACAACACCCGCCGAGAACTGCAGTTTTCAGGAACGCGTTCTTTGACTGCACGCCTTTGCGGCCCTCCGCTTCCCAGTTATGTAACAGCTGGACATTTTCACTGGAGAAAATGCGATGGGGCCAAGCACGCAGCTGCGATGCCGGCGCACGGCAAGGGGAACGACAGATGCAGGAAGTGGGGGGGGGGAACTACCCAACAATCCCTCTCTTATTTCCATTTCTCACCTGAGTGCCAAACGGTTCTGCTTCCAGATGGGAACAATGTGCATTGTGCTCTGAGCGAGGGTGCCCCCATGCAGCGGGGCGCAGTGGAAGCACACGGGACAGAGCGCATTTTAAATACGATACAATTAACACTATTGTATGAGAGGCCACCGTCGCATTTCTTCGGAAGCCAAAAGCTTCGTTCGGCTGTTCCCGGTCACCTCTAGCGCTGAGGCAGGGCCACACACTTCCTGATTTCTGCTCAGATCCGCCGGGACGACAGTCAACAGTCCAATCTCCATCTCGGCAGGTAGCAAAGTGGGACGAGGGCAGCTCGATGTGCTTCGAGAAGCTTAACGGTTTCAGCAGAATGCGTAAGTGTGACAAAACAATCTGCAGGGCTCTGGATAATATGATGCTGTGATACTTATTCAGCACTACACCAAAAAGTGTGTCATCAGGCAAAAGAAACTCAGAAACATTGCTGTTCCCTCTAGAATAAATGGCCTCCTCACTGATCTCAGACCAGTGCTATAAGGCTGTTTATGGATTGAGACAGGTGCTTTTCATGATGCCTTTCTGGGCAGACAGTTTTGTCTAAAGTAATGTACACATGAGCAGATAGCACACTACAAAGAAGTCAACTAAGCAGCTAAGCGGCTGTGTTTCCAATGAATACCTACCTGGGTATGAGTGTAAGCAGTACTATAGCAAGAGCTACACAACCTCTTCCGAAAAAGCAAGATTCAAATATGAGGTGACGTGTGGCATAGTGGGTTAGGCCTCGAATCCTGAGGCTTGCAGAGTGATGTCACCATTGGGCCCCCGAGCGAGGCCCTTAACCCCTGACCCTGCTTTTTCAATTGTTTGTCGTTTTGGGGAGAAAAAAGTAACAGCCAAATAAACAAATGTAAATTTAGCCCCCTGTGTGCAAAACGAAGATACAAGAAAAAGTAATTCCGCCCTGTGCTCAAAGCTTCCTCTGACAGTTACTCGACAGAAGTCAAAGGTCCTTTTTTTTAGACCAAGGTGACGTTCACTATGTGAGAGCTTCTTTGATGGTTGTCTTTGAAAGAGGCCCTTTCCATCTTCAGTTCCATCGCTCCTCCAAGGAGACAATAGACTGTCTATTTATAGCTCTGAAGTTTTTTTTTTTCTTTTTTGTTATGTGTAACACAAAATTGTCATTCTTATGTGAATTGCTTCTATATCTTGTCGTTTTCAGAAAAAAAATTCAAATCATTAGCTAGGTACTGATAATTAAGTAATTTTAATTAATTTCCTCCCTCAGATATTGCACTGTACCTAATTCGATAAAACGAATTCCAGATAAAAACAAGGTAAAATTTGATCATTGAAGCTTGCTTTTTGTGATGTATTGAAATACCGTTGTTATGACTTTCACTTCTTATTACGTTGATATTTAAATTTTTATTATCTTTATTATTTTATTCGCTTTCTCTCATTATTTTCCGAGCAATAATCGAGTGTAAAGCATCGCCAGTTATTAGCATCGCCCGTGGCCCAGAACACCGATTCTGGATCAGTAAATTCAGGCGCTACCCTCAGACCCGGCAGCTTTCTTTAAACACCGAAAACTGATCCAGGGTCAGCATCTGGAGGCAATATCCAGGATAGCTGGTCAACTATAAATTATTCCGGTGTTGCACATGTGAAGCTTTTGACCCTCGGGAATTCTGCATTTTATACGTGTGATAAAAGTAACATACTTATTGCATTAAAAAAAAAAAAAAACATTTTAAAAGCTAATGTTAATGAATTGATATAGTACTTTTTTTCTTAGGAACATAGATCTATTTACGCGTATGTGGCATATCAACCACCACAGGAAACGAAACCGGTTGGCCGACACCTCAAACAAGAATAAGGAAAGTTGTTGTATTGAATTCATCGAGGAGCCAGGTGTTATCGCTATTTAAATTGTAATATTCAGATATATTATACACAAACTCATGTGTGTAGAATGGAAGTTATGCTGAATATTATTACTGGCGATCTTCTTCAAGGTAAATCTAGTTAGTTAGCCGGTTAGCTGAAGTGTTCCACTTAGTTGGAGTACACTGCTGAAACATATGAATGTTTTTCTTAAGTATTCTTAATTTAAAAGAATCCGTGCACGTGCCGCATCTTTATTCCTGATGGCGCGGTTCTGTCCGGTTTAAACTGGGCGTCGTGGAGATCAGCTGTTTGCATTGCGGCTTCTCCCGGTGCTTTGTTGTTTAGCGCTGTTATATAGGAGTTTGGGGGGTTTTTGTTAAGCAGCATCCCCCCCGGGATATTCGGGTCACCGGCATGCCCCATTAAACCGGGGGATCGGGACCGACGGTGTGGGGAACACATCCGGCCTGGGGATGTCGGCGACGGGCGACAGGCAGACCGGCGCGGCTCTGGTGGCCGATCTGTCGCTGTCCTTCCAGGACGAGCTCACGGCCACCATACACAACGCCTTCGGGGTGGCGCTGGAGATCGCCGTGCTGGAGGTCACCAAGCTGGTGGGCCAGGCCCTCCGCGACGTCCGCGACCAGATGCATGAAACCCTGCGGGAGAACGAATCCCTGAAGCAGCGGCTGCAGAGCGCCGAGGTGGAGCTGGGCGCCGTGCGCAAAGCAAACGCGGTCGGCAGAGCGCCGCCGCCGGGCCCCCAGGACGAGCCACAGCTCGGGAAGCTGCCGGCGGCGCCCGTGGACCCCGCTGACATCTTACTGGAGGAGAAGTTCGACTTTCTCAGCGTTGAGGCGGACCCAGATCGGGACAGGTCTTTCTGTGAGATCCGTGAGGACGGTCAGGTCTGCTCCCACGACCTGACCCCAGACGCAGGAGGCCAGGCAGCGTCCAGATGTCAGCCTGGAGGCGCAGCCGGTGTGTGACCGTGTGTAATGTCACCTCCGCGCCAGTTTCTGTCTCTGTCGATGTTTAGAATCAAGTTGCGATTAAGCCGAATGTTTTAAATATTGAATGTTTTTCCACCTCTCTGTTTTACAAGTTTCCAAGAGCAGCCAGACGCGCATGTACTCCGACACCCAGGTGGAGACAGTGCGCTTTGACCAGCCGGGCCCAGAAACCGTGCCAGGAGTGAGTAACACCGGGGTATTCCTCAAAGCAGCATCCCCACCAGACGGCAGCCTGCCGAACCCGAAGCTCGAACAGCCGATCAAGGTGAAGGAGGAGTCGCCAGAGGGAGGCTGTGCCCCGCCGGAGCTGGGCTGCGTCTCCGTGCCGGCTGCTTTCGCTGGGGTGGAGGATGACTTCTGTCCGGACAGCCTCTCCCTGGCTCAGTCACGCCTACTAGAGGACTGGAGGCCAGAACCACTGCACCTACAGAACTGTGACACCGACACCCTCGCCGCATGCACCAGCCACTCCTTGTGTGAGTGTGGGAGGGGTGAGGCGTGGGCTGGGGGGTGGGGTTATGTGGCAATGGGCGTGGCATGAATATACTGGGGGCGGAGTTATGTGTCAGTGGGCGTGGCATGGGGACCTGGCCATTGAGAATAGTCTGGATCTTGTTGTACCCCTCAGCTCAGTTTTTAAACATATGTGTTTGGGCTGGGTGTTTCAGAAGTAGGGCGAGGGGACCTGGGTAAAAGGGTTACGGGTTCATCCAGATAAATCCATCCAGGTTCATGCTGGGGGCACTGTATGGTTGGGCAGGGGTGGGGCTGGGTGTGTCAGTAGGCGGGGTTTCCAGGTGTTCCTGTCATCTTATGCTCTTTTTAATTTCCACCCAGCTGATTCTCCAGTTTTTGGTACTGACCTGTCCGACCTCAACCTCCATGCACCATCCTCCAGTGGGCTTCCCGCCTTCTCCAAAGCCTATCAGCATCCGGGCCCCGTTCCCCGTCCCCACTACAGCAGCCGGGTGAGCGGCCCGGATGTCAGCCAGCCCAGCGTCGCTCCCCCTGCCGGCGGGACCCACTCCTGCCGCGTCTGCGGAGAGTCGTTTCACCTGCAGGAGGAGCTTCGGCGGCACCGGAGCCAGCACCACGGTCAGAACCAGGTCCACGGGTCTAAATCCAGCCGGCACCCGAGACGGCAGGCCTTCCCGCCAGGCCGCAGCCCCTACCACTGCTCCCTGTGCGGCCGCGATTTCAACCGCATGGAGCACCTGAAGATACACCAGCGCATCCACACGGGCGAGCGGCCATACGCCTGCACCGTGTGCAATGCTCGCTTCCGCCACTCGTGGGCACTCACGAGGCACTTCCGCATTCATACGGGAGAAAAGCCGTACGCCTGCAGTCTGTGCGGGAAGACCTTCCGGAACTGCGGGGGGCTCCGCTTCCACCAGCGTTCGCACTCCCTGGAGGGGAACGGCTGACGCCCTCTAGTGGCCAGGAGGACCTGGGACGAGGGGGGAGGTCGATGAAATGGAGGTTTACAGGAAAGCTGGGGCTCAAATCTGGGATCAAACGTGGAAAATAACACAGAGCAGGGAAGTACGTACTATGTTATATTTAAGTGTTTCCCATCCAGCTTGTTTACAGAACGCCAGAATGTGCAGATAATAGGGCAAAAACCATAGGTATGTTAATTAATTTATCAACATCAAAACATATTACTTTATCAGTACTAATTACTATTATTTCATTGACCAGTGTTGGTTTATTTTATGTGAGGTAACACTTCACACTCACAGGACTGGAGGTTCGAATCATTCAGAATGTCCTCTCACTTTTTCATTTTATTTATCCAGGGTTTCAGTCCATTTTCCACCATTAGCCCAAAGTCTAAACTGGTGTTCCTGTATTGCCCTTATTGAGTGTATGTGTGCACCCTGTGATTGGCGCCCCCTCCTGGATGTCCCATGCCAGGCACCTCCTGCTGCTTGGGATAGACTCCAGGCCCCTGAAACCCTGTACTGGATGGAAGGATCAATGATTTAAATAATGTCGAACATGTATTGCAGGGCTCTTCAAATTTGTACCTCGGTTCCAAATCCAGGCCGTGTTTTTAGTTCTCCCAGGTACTTAGTTTAACTGTTACTGATTCTGATTGGTCAGAGGCTTCACACCTGACTGACAGGTAAATGAAGGCTGGAAAACCAGCAGTGTTCAGACCATGAGGACCATGATCTGATAGTCCTGATATATTGTGTTGAAAATGAGTGTTTTTTTGTTTATTAACACTTTGTGTGTCTGCCTCATTCTTAAGCTGGTAATTTGCCTTACTGGTGCTGTGTTTCTGCCAGTTGTGGTAAAATTGGTTTGGTTGTTCTAACTTATTTTCTTACATATGTACTGTAATGATTTTCCGCAACATCTGTACAGAATGTAATGGTGTGAGTATGAAAACAATCAATAGATTTATTGACATTGGTGTCCAGGCCTTAACTGGACTCAAAATTTCAGAATTTGTTGGATCTTACTAGTGACCAAAGGGTTCATGTCCTCTAAGGATAAGGGTTATTTTTACCGGACATGGGAGATTGGAAAGCAACTAATGGACGTGAACCCAGCAACAGGGCAGACTTCCTAATGGAGGGACCCGGAACATCTGAGGGTATGAAGGGACTGGCTACTAGCCACTCCAGCTCCGGCGCGGGTTCGAAGGCGGCACATATCTCCCGGCCACGCTCCGTGGGAGCTCAGGGCTGAAGCTGAGCCGTTTGCATTTCTCGAAGCTCAGACGGTGGTGCACGTTAAGCTGGGAATTCTTCCTCCATAGATGCTTCGCTGGTGGTTTTCATATTTAATTGTGTCTTATTCTAACTCATGTTTGTATGCTTGGGGGGGGTGGGTGATGATTCGCAGTGTTAGGTTTTCTGTACCCAATGTCTATACATGAATGAAAAGCTGTGGGTTCAAGAAAAAAAGGATGGTATTTATGGAGTGTGTTTGTTTGTGTGCGTGCATGGGCTAATGCAACCTGTGATGGTCCTGCGACCTCCCCTCCACAGCGCCCCCTACCTGTGTTTTTTCTTCTGCAGGTTCATTGTGACCTACAGTACTATTGCAGTGTTTCTCAATCCGGTCCTCAGGGACCCGCAGACAGTCCACGTTTTTGCTAGGAGCTGGGAGGGAGCAAAGACCTGGACCACCTGGGGGTCCCCCAGGACCGGATTGGGAAAAACTGCAGTATTAGATTAGTGATTACAAAAAATGGATGGGAGTTTGTGATTTAAGGCACTTGCTGTATTTTCGCTACCTTACAGTACAGACTGAAATGTCCAGTGACTGAACTGTGCATATTTGTTCCTGTCTGTCTTACCATCAGTCACCCGAGGCGACGGAGAGCAGAGACGGGCCTTGTCGGGTGTAAGCTTGGAGCGCAGGTGCAGATCTCAGTCTCAGGGGACCACAGAGCCTTCTGAGAGCGTCTTAATTACAGCCGGCTTTCAATTTGAAATCGCAGGTGGATGGTGTGCTGTCTGGCGTGTCCTGGAAATGCAGCCGCTGCATCGCTGTTGGGTGAAATCTGGACTCTCGTCAATTAATTGATAGTCTGTTTATTTAGAAATAAATCAAATAATAATGCTGAGTTCTCAAAATACTTTCTGCCCTGAAGATGCCAGGTTTTCAAATGAAACACAAGTAAAGCACTGAGCTGAAGACTGGCTTTAGGTGGAATGAGGAAAACTCTGCAGCTGAAGACTGATGCACTTGTACCCCAGGTGTGGCGCCCCCTGCTGACAAACCTTATGCATTTACAACCATTGAGATAGCTTGGAGACTTTTCATATGACATGCAGTTGTATACACAGCTATTTGGGGTAATGGTGAACTCTCTGGTGTACTCCCACGACCCAGAGACAGTTCAGGCGTCTTGTTTTGGCCGAAGTTGAGTTGTTGACAATGGACTGATGGATTTGATGTCTGAGATGTTCCAGATGTTGCATAGTCTGTCTACCACCAGTGAACCTCAATAGTCCTGGTCAATATAGCAGATCACATTTCAGAATGGACTCCCAAACTGCTGATTTGTAAATTAGTGTTCATTTTGAAAAGAGCAAAGCAACCCCTTATCCTAATCAATCTTAAACCTTATGATTCCATTTATTATAGATGACTGAAAAACAAAAATTAATTTTTTTCAACCAGCTGTTGATATTGCAATATAAATCAAACTATTTATTTTATTGTAGTATAGTATTGTTTTTACAATATGATTTAAAATGTTTTAAAGAATAATACCACGGAAGCGGTGACTGATATTGGGTCATTTCTCAAGGTGTCTTCTGCCTCCAGGTGGCAGCGACAAGCTCTTGAGAGGCCTTGCAGTTCCTTACGCTAATTATCTGCCTGATTTAAATGTTGTAGCACTGGAAGCCGGTCTTTGCTCTCTCTCTTCTACCCTGCCATTACAGCAAGACAATGGAAACCGACGTCCACGTGCATTAGTGACTTTTTGTGACGAACGACTGCCTGGCCGCCCGGGGCTTGTCGCATGCTGTCGACCAGTACAGCTCTTTTGTCTTCCTGCACTCTCGGCTGCGCTGCAGGCATACGAAACAGAACCTGTGGCCGCAGGGTTGACACGTGACATACTTGCAGCCGGAATCGTGCATGATCAGGCCGTGGCATTTGGGACAGGCGCGGAAGAGGGGGCAGCCGAAGACGCGGCTCTTGGGGTCCGTCACCGTGTCGCAGCTGAGGAGCGTGGCCACCAGCTGGCAGGAGCCGTTGCTGCAGCACTCGGAGGCGGCATCACGGGAGGGAGCCCAGGGGCAGAGGCAGGAGCGGCAGAAGCGGTGGGAACTGGCGCCCGCAGTGCACTGGACGTACTGCAGGGGGCGCCCTGCGCTGTCCAGGCAAGGCTGGAGTCTGCCAGTGCATGAGGGGCACTGTGGAGCAGGGGGAGCAGGAAGATGGTCAAAATCTGACAGAGAAAGACTGATCTCCATACATTCAGGGTTCAGTCGTGATTCTCGACACGTTCCACAAGGTGGTACCGAAAATGGCCGATGTCCCTAAAGTCAAGTCGCCGTTAGAGACGCAGACACGGGAAACGGTGCGTGTCAGAATGACGGTCTCTCCCACGCCAAGCTTCAGATGGAGCTGTCATCACAACACTCAAGCTATGTCCCTGCTGACCGGCGGAGGAGCACCGGGCAGCCGGAACCCTGCATGGGGCTCCGGGCCTAACCGCCGCCGCGCTCCTGCTGCGGGATCTGGAACGTGCTGCGTGAAAACTGCCGGGTCAGCAGTTCCCAGCCCTGTCGCTGAAGAATTCTGTCACACAGTTTGAATCCTGACATGTAGGTGCACGACGGGGGGGATGATGCGGCAGCCAGCGATCGACAACACTGAATGTCAACCCCGGTGCGGAGGGAGCCTCGCTTTCTGGTCCGAGCAGAGTTGGGCTCTGACAAATTTTCAGGAAGGAGGAGGAGGATCTAGAGCCACCTGAACATCAGGACTGATCGCAGGGGTATAAATAGGGTCAGGCAGCTGGGTAACGGAGAGGTTCTGCCTTACCTGGTCTTTGTTATTGTCTTTTCCCTTAGTCCCAGAGTGCTTTGCGTTTCTTTCTTCAAACAGGAGAGAGAAAGAGCTGGTTGAGGAAAAAAAAAACGCTCTTGCCAAGTCAATACTGTAATATTGCAACATTCCGGCTAACATCTCGAGAGGCTTCAGTCTTTTTTTGTGGGTGAAGTTGACATGAACAGAGTGCTTCGTTTGGTAAATCTAAACAAAACCAGAGGTGTAAAGTTACGAAGCATAAATTGTTACTGTACTGAAGCAGGTTTGGTTTCCTGGGTTTGTAATTTATAGTTGCGAGTAAGATCATTAGATTTGAATGTGTAGAATTTTTTACTTAAGTACTTATAAAACCAGGTGTTTTTAAACTTTAACTTGAATGATATTTTACTGGACGACTTATTTGAGTAACCGTACCGTGTGGTATCTGTATTTTTACTTAAATGTGAAAGTACTTTTCCACCACTGAACAAAAACAGAAATGAAATGACTGTCGGTTAAACGTTTACTCTGTTGTGACTTTCAACGTAATACATAACTCGGATGCTCGATTCATTCTAAGATTATTGCTTTTTATATAACTTGCTGTAGGTCAGTTTTATAACGAAGATTGAAAAAAGTACCCGATATATTGACGTTAGGGATATTGTGCAGTTTTATTACGCTAATGTACGTTCTTGCTGCCGCATTGAGCTTTTGGACTTTAGCGAAGTCTCACCCATAGCTGCTGCCGATCGGCCCGTCGTCCGTTTCCCGGCGTCGAAAGCTCCCCGGCGTCGGGTTTCCTCGTGATCCGTTCGGGTTCGGTTCGCTGCCTTTCTGGGTCACCTCGGCTTCGCAGTCCGCCAGGCTCGTGACGTTTTCAAAGCAAAAGTAAAACCCTCCGCTTTGTTGGGGAAATTCTCCTTAAGGGTAATTCAGAAAGTGCGGTCCGTAACCGGAGAACATTTAACAACTAGAAAGACGAGAAATATGTACAGTTTGGGTCTAATATTTAATTAGATATTAAGTCAAATATATGTTCATTGCATATATCGTAAAAAATATTACTGTCTTTTTTTATGAAGAACAAGAGATTATTTCCTCTTCCTGTTTGGACCAACATTATAATTTTATCGCTGAATACAACGACATGACGTTTTACGTGCATAGGCCTATATGCTACTTCAATTCAGTTTTATATGTTGCCTTTAAACGCATTCATCATTAACAGACAGGGTTCGGTCATAGCCCCTGCACTGGATGTTTTGAGATGGTATCTGAATATAGTGCCAGGTCAATTTTTAAGGGTCTTTTCCCATTTTTGTTCACATAAAGTGATAGATTCCTGCTGTTAGATGTGACTTTTCTTGACACTACATCCCTGGAAGGTCTGAAAATTTGCTGTTCCCTAGGTAACAAATCTCTGCCTGCCTGCTGAGGCCACCAGCCTGAATCTCACACGCATACACAGGCACCATTAGGACAGTGCTTCAGCCAGACATAACAGAATGTGCAAACACTCTACTCAGTATCTGTCGCCATGCGGCAGGTAGGGGGCGCCAATGAGGGCAAGATGAATGGGGTTAGGAGGCCAGCAACAGATATCTGGTGCAGAGGAGGACTGAACTCACTACTGCTCATACTCCCGAGAGCGATTCCATCATTTTCAAATGAGAATCTGCAGGAAAAAAGTTCAAGCAGGCTGTCTACTGGCCAAAATCCAGTGTGGTACCTAGGGGGGGGGGGAGTGGCCAGCCAATGACCCCATGCAAAAAAAAAATACGAAAAGACATCAGTCAGTGGGTCAGTGGTGATCAGCATCATGCTCCTTATTACTGTCCACCAAAGACCTGGGTGCCAACCCAGCCAACAGTAGTGGGCTTGAGACAGAGACCCACAACCCTGAGCATGATAAGCTGTCAGGAGATGGATGGGTGGAGATGTGGGAGACGGCCGTGGCACTGAGGAGCCCTTGTCACGCGGGCCTAGAGGGAGCTTCAGTCTCATTGGCCCAGAGCTGAACGGTGACACCAGAGCTAACGGCTTCTCGCTAACTGCTAACCCTAAACCAGCGACCCCCCCCTGCACGTATCGTGTGACATCCAGAGACAGGCGCGTGTACACGAAAGCCGGGGTGTCATGGAGTGGGGGGGGGGGGGGGAGTAGGTCACCTATCTGCAGGTGGGGGAATGGGAGGAGATTCTGGGAAGGATCTACTGACCTCAGATGAGAAGGAGGGCGGACAGAATGAGGGGAAGACGTCATCGCTGAGGAGTCAACTGGACAGAAGCGGCAGCCTGTTTGTTGAAGCGAAGGTCTGGTTTCATTTTTAATATCTGAACGTAAACGGCATGTAAATGAGGACAAACCCGCCCACGTTCCTCGTGTCCCGTCTCATTCTCGCGCGTCTCGCTCTCCTCCTCCTCGTACCCGCCCACGTTCCTCGTGTCCCGTCTCATTCTCGCGCGTCTCGCTCTCCTCCTCATCTTTCCACTACCTGCCTGATGCCAGTCTTTGGCGCCATACACGTGTTTATCTGAACCGAAGACACTCCCGGTGTATAACTGGTTCATAATACCTGTTTTCAAGTAACTAGTTCTGCTAATTGAAATGCAGAAAAAAAAACTACTCGTTTATTTATTCAGTCCATAAAGGGAAAATCGTCAATAATTTATACGGCCGCTTTGCTGTCGTCTTGCATCACATGTAAACATTAACATTTTCTGAGCAATGTATATTTTTGTGAAACATTTTATTGTGGGGCAGCATGGTGACCTCAAACTTCCAGGGTTGTTGGTTCGAATCCCAGACTGGGATTCTGTCCAGGATAGACCCCAGTGTTGTACCTTGTGCTATGCAGGATAGACTCCTGGGCCCCCTTTACCCCGACCAGGATAAGTTATTGGAAGATGGACGGATGCTTCGTTGTCTCTTTATTCACTTTGCAAAGCGAACGAGGCAACGTTTCTACCGCGGTAATATAGCAAATTACATCAATTTAACTGACAGACATAAGGCCACGGAAACCAGAGTGTAAGAGTCTCTTGCATCTGCTAAAGTCTATATTTTATTCTGCTTATATGACTTGTAATATCTTAATTTTCCTTACATTTGCTTTAACGTTAATGTTTTCACAGAATGAAAACTCCACGTTTTGTCACGTCCCCGTGTGTTGCTGCGTGAAGTCCACGGGAAAACCCCCACAGATGCTGAGGTAACCCTCTGCGGCATCCCAGGACACCTGTCCAAGGTCACGCGTGTGGAGCTGTGGCATGTGATAGCAGTCCTTTAATGCACACTTACAGAAAACGCTTTAAACACAAAACAAAACAAAAAAAAAAACCTACAAGGATTTTAAAGTTAGTCTAGACCTAACAGCAAAAAAATCACTGAGTTACCGTTATAAAAAATATATAAAGCATAAAAAGATTAGATAGCAAAACCTATAGCCTATTATATGTATAAATTTTCCCTAAATTAAGTGTCTTTCTAGTGTAACAGAAGTTGGGGTTATAGAGGCACCTAAAGCTAGATATTGTGCTCAGAGACAGAGGAAATTTCCCACATCTACTGATGACCTGGACTCCACCAAAATGGGCAGGAGATGCCAGAGACGAAAAGGCCGGTCCACAGCAGAGGCATGCCAGTGAGGCTCCGTCCATCTCGCCAGGTTGTGCCTTACCACTGTATGCCAGTGAGGCTCCGTCCATCTCGCCGGGTTGTGCCTGACCACTGTATGCCAGTGAGGCTCCGTCCATCTCGCCGGGTTGTGCCTTACCACTGTATGCCAGTGAGGCTCCGTCCATCTCGCCGGGTTGTGCCTGACCACTGTATGCCAGTGA
>JAODLC010000066.1:3841215-3883161 GCA_026781145.1 Hippopotamyrus pictus | reverse complement strand
TACAGCATGCCCCCCCACCCACTCCCATCCAGAGCGTGACTCCTGCAGTTCGCCGGCCAATGGCCCGCCTCAGGGACGAGTCCTCGCTGGCGCAAGCGAACCATGGGCCATTCACAGGCCTCGACAGGTGAGGCTGGGGGGAAGGGGGGGGTGTCTCTGGTGTCTGGGCCATCAGTGCAGTTTCTGAGAAGGAATGACATCAAAAACAATGATTGTCCACTAATTAAACTTAAGCACAAATAAAAAAAGAACTATAAAAAAAATTTACTATACATTTTATATATATAATAAATGAATTTATTGAAATATTTCTCAGAAAATTCCCACATATATATTCCTATGTCCTGTTTTGTATCGTACCCAATGAATAATTGGCTATATATGTATACATGTGTGTGTGTTATTCATTGGTACAGAGGCAGCCACTAAATTTCTTACTTGTGTGATGTCACTTGCACAATGACGAATAAAAATCCTTCCTCCTGCCTGTGCCTCCATATGTGCCTGTATACATAATCATCGGTATTACGTTATTGTGGCTATAGTGGCATTTCTCCTTGATCTGTTCGCCCTGTGGCTTCCTGCCCATAACATCTCCAGTTGATTCACAAGGTCCTCCATATGAGGCACAGCTTGTTACGTCCATCAGGCAGTTAAAGATGGACCTCACTGTGCTCTGGCCCAACTGGGGGCCTACTGGTGACCCCCGACTGCCGGCCGCAGGATGCTGTCATGACCGAGATGTCGGCGCTCGCGGCTGAGAGACTACGGTACGACACGCCCCCCCCCCCCCAAATCGGCCATTTCTGATTCTCTGCCCCGAACGATCAGGGCTCCCTTCAGAAACACAAGCCAAACTGGCACCTCCCTAACTGACACACCAATATCACTGCCTCTGTTCTGAAACTATGGGAAATCCCATTCCCAAAAAAGGACCTGGAGCGTGCAGCGAAGATGCACCGAAATACGTTCATGGATGATGCCGGCACACCTTGTCTCGGTGTTGCCTCTGATGGACCTTCAGCTCCTCTGGATCAGCGAACATCTTCTGGCAAAATGGACAGACGCACTCGGGGACCGTCCCCCACACCAGCTCATCTGGGCGGGGGCCACCCTCCGAGTGTGCCACACCCTGCATTCTGCTGGACTCTGGACCTAAACAGGGGCTGCCAGCCCCTGATTCTTGGTTCTCCTCAGCCACGGTTCTGCTAGAACCCAGACAAGGAGGTCTCGGTTTGAGATCTAAAGATCCGGCGTGTAGCTCCGCACCCTCCTTCTGGGTGCACTGCCTATCTGAGCCCAACAGTGGCCGGGCTTTGGGTGGGTCAACCTGACGCTGGTGGGGAGGTGAAACTTCGGAGACCCCCAGGTCTCTGATGGGGCAGCTGGTCCGTGTGCTGGATTTGGCCTGCCCATCCCAGTCCCGCTTCACCGCACCAGAACCTGCTCTGGTACCGCCGTCGTGTCCCTGGGGCTGGGCCAGCTCAGAGCTCCAAGTCTTCAGGGGCGGCACAGAGAGCTGCTGGATGCAGTGGTGAAGTGAGGGGTAGTCCACGTACTTGAAGTTGGGTACACCGTCCTTGGCGGCCACAGGGGCGGCGCCGGTGGGCCTCCGTGGCGGGGGGCACCGTGCCAGCCAGCTGTCCAGGGGGGGGACGGTAAGCTGACGGATGCACTGGTGCAGGGAGGGGAAGTCCACATACCGAAACCGGGGCACCTTGCAGGGGGCGCTAGTGAGCTCTTCCCTTTTCACCTTGATTGGCCGATCCGTCTCTGTCACACCGGCCTGCTCGACAGGCCTGGCGTCTGAGTCGGGCCCAGTCTCGCACCCAGGTCTTCCGCCCTCTTCTGTGGTGAACCTCCACCTCTCCATGGTCCTCTGACCTCCTGGTTCCTACACATGCACAGAGACAAACCAGAACCTTCAGAACCCACCCTGTCTGTGAGGCCACAGGTCAGCACATCTAATTCAGTCACACATCTCAGACGTTTCTCTGAACGGGGGAGCCCGATGAGAGAAAATGAAATGAGAGAAAAGCCCTGAAATCGAGGACGAGCCTTTAGTTCCACTGCCAAATGACACAGTTTCTGCATCAATAATAAGGCAGAGGCAGCTACCAATTCAGTGGCCCTGCAGGACTGCGAATTATACCAAAGACAGAAACTCCAGGTATTCCGTGTAACCGAACAGCGTGGTCACTCTCCCCACAATGCCGGTTTATACTGGGATAAATATTCCCTTCACTGTGAGGCACACACTCCAACCATGACAGCAGAAGGACAGGATGGCCCATCTTAACACCTCATTTGGCTGGGCTCTCCAAGGCAACGCACGCTGGGAGACTGAATTATCTGCCTCCCCGGGGATAAGCCCCCGCCAGACCCCGACGTCCTGTAACTACGGATGGCGGATTGTGCCGTCGCGGCCGGGCCGGCTCCGCCCACAGTGGTGGTTTCTGCAAGGGGGGGGGGGTGGAAACGGAGACCCGTCAGAGGGGCTGTCTGCTCCCGGGGCCTGCTGAAGTCGATATAAATAGCTCTGCAGGTATGAAGGAAACTAGAAAGTAGGTCAGAGCCAGGGGCCCAAAACAAAATATCCATCACGCTGCGCTGTCCGTCGGCTCGCGACATGTTAACCAGCGCGAGCAAAGGAGGCCCGGCCGAAACACACGCCTACGCCCCCCGCGCACGCTCTAAAGTTTCGCACGCAAGCAGGCGCAAATTTACACAGCCCATGCAGCAGCCGTTCGGACACACCCATAATCGCCAAGCTACTCTGCTGAGTTGTTAAATAATCAGCAAGACAAATAAATCCTAAACCGGTGTGAAAGGGCTTTGCTGATCATTACTAAAATGTGCAAGAAATCATGTGTATGTCTTGTATTGCTGTACAAGACCATCAGTCCTGCGTCACAGTCACTGCTGGAGTTCCTGGGATTGCCCCCTTATCACGAACATGGATGATTAAAATAAAACTTGTAGTGTTTTAATATGAGTAAGCAAGCGTGGGGAAACCACAAACGCGTCCCTTTACTTTTTTCCTGGGGATACTGCACCCCCCAACATACATCCCTGACACAGAGAGAAAGCGGAGAATGCGCTGGAGCCGCGCCGAGGCCCGACGACGGCCAGGGAACGGCGTGTTCTACATTTGCTCGCCGTGTTTGCGCGCAGGAATTGGGTCACCATGCTGGCCTACATTCCGCCGGGTTTGTTGTCTTCAGCTCCCCCCCCCGTCATTATTTGGGCTGGCCCCGCCCGCGTCGCCTCAACTGCGACAGCAACTGGTCCTCCTAACGGCGATAGTTGTAGCGCACAAGAACAAATCCAAAGACTGTTACCACGCGCAATAAACCCTTTAAAAACCTTCTTTCATTGGCATCATCCTGTAATATTGTATTTAAAATGCCCGAGACAGGCGGCGAACAAATACATTGTTTCCAGGAAATTGTTACAATTCATTTCATAATCACCTTTTACTTCTGACTTAAATTCTTTAAACAACCAAATGATGCAACAACCCTGAATTATGTGAACTTCTGTATAATTAAGATTGCACGCATTATCTACAAAACACCTGTTTTAAACTACTTTTATTGCTACAATAGGCATAATTTGAAAATGGATAATAATTTTAATTGCGGCCCATTCGGGATTACCTCAGTGTTATCGATGTCCGTTGGATTCTGTGGGACGCGCATTAACTCTCGTTTCCGATGGTGTAGTATTGTGCATTATCTGCAATAAAATTAATCTAGCTTCTCCCGAAATTCGTTCTCATGCTTGGAAATTGTTCTGGTGCACTTTATATCGGTCAGACTTTCGGCGAGATGCAGTGCGATTGCTGGGCAAATAACTGCTGCTTGGTAGATTTATAACCTGTCAAAGCCGCATTTATTCCGAAAGTGTAAACACCACTTTGGTGCGGACAGGCGTCCAACGCTCCTAATATGATTTTGGTACTGATCGTGCTCCTTAGACGCGCAACCATTGGCCAAGCTCCTTACCTTGGCTTACTGACGTCATAGCATACACCAATAGAATCTCCCAGCGGCGCACTAATGTCCAATAGAAATCGACGGTAGGAGGTGCCTTCTTGTCCTACTTCTAAGCCAATTGCATTTGCGTGAGATCCAGCGTGTTGCCGCCTCGGCTGCTGTAAATTGTAAGCGTGCGGTTCAGTTTGTACATGAGGATTCAAGTACAGCGGGATGGTTTATAGGTGTCAGCTTCACAAATGACGTCTGAGTCTCGCCTGGTTTCGGTTTTCGGCGCAGCTGTCTTTCCATTGAGGGCGACCAAAGTGGATCATCGTTATTTAAAAATGCATACTACATACCTTAAAATATGTTTGATACATATCTCCTCAGGACAAACGTAGTTCAATTAAATGCGCCTATGTGCATGCATCATCACTTTCCGCATACAATGTACATTGCAAAGTTTACCGTAAAAACGTGATGGAAATTAAATCGGTTTAAAAAATAAATAATAAATCACCATAAAACCCACACACTGGTAATACGGTACTGATGACCTTACAAGAACCCAGCCCTGATATGGTCAACTGAGGTGCTACGTTTCCACTCTTTACAGGAACAGGCGGTAAATTCACACACACTTACATGATCTCAGACATGTATGGACGGCAAAGTTCTCTCAGACAAAGGGGTTTTGGTGTCTTTTTCGTGATAAACAAAAAATGGGGTCAAGGTCCCTTTAAGTCCAGTAAACTGAGACAAAGGAAAACAAACTGGAAACCCTCAGAGCAACATCACAGAGCTGCCCCGTTATCCCCATGGTGGCGGCTTCCTCTGCCCTTTCCGAACGTCCTCCATCCCGGCCTCTGAAGCGAACGAGCTCACCTCGTAACAAGAAGCTCGTCCCAACGAGAGCCACCTGGGTTTTATTAACTGGGTTACGCGTAGAGACCCCACCGGTGATCAATCACCGTAGCATGGCAAGAAGCCGCCCATGCAGACGCAGACCTGTTCTGTCGCGCTACCCCCCAGCTGAGTCCTGCGATCCGGCCCGAAATGTTTTACAACCGCCGTTTATGCAGTAAGAGTTTTCCTTCACCGGGTATTCGACCCCAGGCTCACTTAAACATTTTCCCATGGTTCCTAAATGAAACTTCACGCAGAGTCAATGGCAGAAAAATGTTGTGGTGCTTAAACTGCACGTCTATTTAATCATCACACTGGCATCATTTCTTTCTTCCATACCGGTCAGAACGGGATCACGTCGACTTGTAAGCACAACGGTGTCCTTCCTGTCTTCGTCCCGGCAGAAAAATACTTTATTAATAATAAAACCGTGCAATATATAATATAAAACCAAAAAATAAACCATCAAAGAATTAAAAACAAACAACAAATGTGCAACCAATTAAAATAACTACATGGCCATTAAAACACTTAAGATGTCACCTTAAATGCAAGTCATTAAAAGATTAAAACCTTTAGAAGAGGAACATCACACTATCAGGAGAACAATTTGTGTGCCAAATTAGTCATGGAGCCAGCCAGTTTGCCAGGGGTCGTAGGCAGACAACAGTGACAAGAATATCAAGAACCATCGCGGAGTGCGAGTTTCTCATGAAATTTTAGTAGAATTTCCCATGATGCAAACACAGCCAGAGGGCGTAAAAACCTACGACTATTAAGGTATTTTCTCAGATGTTTCTGGTGCTCATCGATTTCTGTTGTAAATTCCAAGGCAAAGGATATACTATGTACAGTGTGCTGAAGCATGCTTGTTCACTACAGATAAGAACCACAGTGTAAAACCTACTACATCCTCTCGGTAAATACATGTGCAAACAGAGAGATACATTTAAATGGGGTTAGAGTTTAGCGCGTTCTGTGTGCTGTAGGTTTCGCCATGGACTGAGTCTTATCACAGGTGAGACCACTGGGCTGGATTGTGTTTACCTCACCCGCTCTGTGTTTCCTGCTCTAGGGTACGCGAGCAGAAAGTAACCGCAATGCCCGGGAGCATGCCAGTCACAAAGGCTGCGAGTACTGCTGCTCTACTTCTGGGGGATTCCGGTTCAAACACACGCAACCGGATCCGCTGCGGTGGCGGCACAAGTCGCGAGGCACTCGAATGACTTTATACGTAAAAATACCGAACCACAGACCACCATGTCGGTAAACACTAAAAATCAAGCTTGGCAGCCGTGATCCCTCAGGGCAGAACGCGGATAAGGGACCACTTGCTGTAAACACGGGAGTAGCCACGATGTTGTCGAACACTGCCTCCCTGTGGCCTTCTGCATACTCGCATTATTGAGGTGAGCGGTAACGTGGGGCGTTGCCTCTATGCTGGTAATGCTAGGTGAGGTGAATTGGGCTGTGGCTGAGCAACGTCTGCCCTCCAGTGGGGATAGGGGACATTGAAGCTGCTTCCTCAAACTCAACCAATGCAACTAAACCAGTCTCCCACCTAGATCTGAGCCATCTTCTTAGTATCCGAGAAAACATTGTTTTTTACTGTAGAGGCCAGGTAATCCATATCTTTTTCAGCCATACTTCTCAAAAGTGTCGCATTGGATTATTACCTGATTTGCATATAAGAAACGTGATCGCCTGGCACACTCTGTAGGGGAAGAATTTCTTTCAGTCGAACATTCTATAGTGCTGAGGGGGTGAAGATCTTTTATATGGAATGGGATGATTTGTTTTTCTGTGAAATGGTTCTCAGTGAATAAATCATTAAGGGTTTAAAAGGACCTAGAAGAAGCTTCACGATTGTTTTTATTAAAACAGACAAACCCTCCTTCTGCCCCGGGTTATCAGAAACAAGTGGACACCCCTGCATGAAGGAATTGTAACAGAAACGTTCAACATTTACTTGGGATGTGCCTGGTTTCCAGTAAACAGCTGGTGTGTGACTTCAGACTTCATATTATAGCTGAGATGGAACATTTGATGAGCGAAGGGCCGCAGTCGGAGTCAGTCAGAGTGTTGCTATTGGCTGAGATGAGGAGGCAGGAACAGCGCGGCCAATGAAACAGCAGGGATGGCCCGGAATGCTGATTGACGGGAACAGGCTGGAACGGAGCCAGGTTGTCATGGTTACATTACCATTTCCCTGTGCCAATGGGATCTGAAAATGCACATGAACCGCCGCACGGGCTGAAGCCATGGATGACTCTGCTGAAGTCGTCAGTATCAGAAGGGAATCTGCAGGTATCTAAGACTATGATGCCGCGGGGTTAAATGTGAATGGAGTGTTGTTACTTTGTTAGTATGTGCCAATACAGCAGGTCGTTTAGTTAACAGATGACATCTCGGCAAAAAAAGAGAAAAAATGTGTATTTGCTATTTCGGTGTTTCTCAATAATGTTAAATAAGCGGCTGCAGGTGCTTTGTTCTGCCAAGAGGGGGAGCCACAGCTCCATAATAGCCATAAACGGGTGATTTCCGTTTAGACCATTGGAACACGCTTGCTGGTTAATTCCCGGTTGATTTCCTAAGATACAATGTTTCAATTTCTTTTCTAATTGAAGCTCTTCTGACCCATTGTGCGCTCTGGGTTTGCCGTTATCTCTGTAATTACATGATCTTAGCAGGGTCATTGAATGAATGGTGCATTTGATGTTCAGCTTCACTTTCATCAAACCACGCTGTTCCCAGTCCTGCTGTGTGTATTGCTGCAGTATCATCCAGATACCTGGCACCACCTTCAGGTTGCAGTGTTTGAACCACTGGGTGAATCTGGTCCTCCAGAATGGTTCTGTAGTCCTTGGCAGTGACACGCCCACTGAGAATAAGTCCTGGGTCTGAGGAATGCCATGATACTGCAGCCCAAACCATCACTGATCTACCCCAGTGCTGCACTCTGAGTACACAGCAGTCTGGGTGGTAAAGCCTCTTTGGAGCTTCTCCACACCGTAACTCTCCTAGCTGTGGGACAAACCGTGAAGATGGACTCATCAGAGAATAATACACGTGTCACATTGTCCACGGCCCCATATTTGGGCTGCTGGAACCATTGAAACCGACATTTGACATTGGTATGAGTGACCAAAGGTTTGGCTATAGCAGCCTGACCGTGAATATTGACCCTGCAGAGCTCCTGATGAGCAGTTTTGATGGAAACAGGAGAGCTGATGTGTTCATTTAATTCTGCAGTGAGTTGGTCAGCGGCTGTGGTTTAATGTTTTTTGGATACAATCCAGGTCGATGCCCGGACATCCCTGTCAGACAGCTTGTAATTTGTCCAGTTACTCCTATTGGATGTGTGCCGGCATTATCATGGATACCGTGGCTCTCACCACAAAGACTTGCTGTCCTGGTCACAGATGCGCCAGCGAGAAGCGCACCAACAATTTGTCCTCTGACATGTCTATCATTATGTTGTGTGTATTGCAACATTTTGCCCGCAATTGCTGTGCTATTGCTCTGCTAATTGCTAATTGAAACACTGCTCTTACTGATGGGACGTGCACTCAATGGACAGTAGCCACCACCCCGCGCATATATAGCCATGAAACCTCAAACACTATTCGCCAATGTTTGTTTCATTGTCCCGCCCCTTTACATTCACACAATAAGATTATTCAGAATTCATTTTGCCAGCAATTAAGTGATCACTTCCTATACAATGTGTTTGTTTGGTCCGTGATAGACTAATGCAGTCTGGCAATCCACAAAAAAGACAGACTCACTAGAACATAATTTATTTGCAGAAGCACAAAAATATTCTACATGTTGTAAATTCGTAGTCATTTGAAATACATTGGTGTTTTACATTTCTACAAAACGAAACTGTATATTTTCCGGTCACAGTACTTCAGTTACATTTTAAGCGCCCAGGCCCCAGTGCATTTGCAGCAATGCATGTATCATTTGAAGATGAATTCCATGTTCAAGTGTAAGTAAAAGTATGGCTTACAAGACAACATGCATTATAAATTCAGGCATACGTACATTCCGGATCTGATAAAAATGAATGATGATTTCTCACATTCACACACCACTTTGTCTATGGACTATTTCTTGAAACAAGGGGAAATATTCGTACAATTAAACTGAACACAAGGGAGATGCATCTGTCCCATACAGTGCCATTAAATGTTTCTAATCAGTTACTAATGGGTTATTCTGAATGGGATCCAATTCACTCTCGTGGACCGGGCCCTGCAACTCAGACTAGAGCCATAAGCTCCTACAGTCACAGTTGGCATACCTTCATCTTCAATGTGATTGGCGGTGCGATAAAAAAAGGCAAAGCATTGACAGAAACAGGAATCACTGGTACATCTGCCTAACTTGTAGGTGGCTTTGGACATAATGTGTCAGAGTAGTCAGGGATGGATGTGGCTGGTTCCTGTTCTGGGTTCCTGTTCCGGGTTCCTGTTCCGGGTTCCTGCTGCTTTGGTGCGATTCCTGGGGGTGAGCTGCTGCACTGGTATAACTTGGCGGCGGGAAAGTGACCCACACCATCTTTCCACCCCCCAGTGTCGCTGTCCATGCCTCACGGCACATGAAGACACCATGGTCCTTATAGACGTCTGAGAAAACAGAGAGAGGTCAACCCACCAAGGACCGAATCATTCAGAGACCCACTTGATGCCAAAAAAAATCCTTCCTCTGGTTTTATCTATAGCTGTCACTTCATCATTTTCTGCCGGTCGAGAAATTTCTGCCGTCGGTCTGCAGGAATCTCATCCAGGCTGATGCCGTGATTGCTGGCTCTGGAAGGACAAAAACCGGGAGAGGTGTCACACACTGACGCGTGATGCAGCTCATCCAAGCCTCCAACGGCACACCCTGTGCATCTAAGCGAAAAGGAATGCAGCTGGCTAGGCGGAAACGGTTGGTCAAGCAGATTCTTACCCTGGGGTTAGGTCTGGAGGTACAGGCAGTGGTTTATTGAAGCCGGCTCTGCCAACCAGCCAGTAGGTGTCTTCTATTCCTTTCCCCTGAAGCGAATGAGAAACAGAGAAGGATTGAGGAAGAGTCGCATTGTTGCGGGAACAGATCGCCTGCTGCGCGGGCCAAAAACGACACTCCCTGGGTGTGAGTCGCAGATTGTTGTACCTTCAGCTCTGTCTTGCCTCTGAGCTCCAGCCTGTATCCGAGTTGTAGACTGTGCAGGATCTCCACCGTAGTTTGGTTCACATGGATTCTGTAGGCTGCAGAACAGTGACAAGCATCACTTTTTTATATATAGATATTCTTTGTCACGTGAATTAACACACAGAAGTTACTGTCCTTGAAAAGTCCTTATAGACACGGCTGATTTGAAAACAAACTTGCAAAATATTTGTAAATGCTTTACAGTCACCGATTCTCACAATTCTCCACTTTTACAAGCCCCAAACCATAGGGAACGATCCACCGTTCAGTTGTAACCTCTGGCTGTGTACTTAAGCACGTACATAATTTCATCTCATGCTCATGCACGGGGTGACTCTGTCCTTCGTGACACATGTGCACTAGGCAGGACACGCCGATGAATAGTGAATTTGGCCACTAATTCTGCTAATAACCTAAAAGGATTGCTGCTCACTTCTGAAACCCTACTGAGTTTGTCCGGCAACGAAAACACACAGAACACACACACTTGAAACACACACACACACATTCTGAAATTACCATAAAAATACAGGCAGTCATGATGCTGAAATCAGCACTGAATATGTCTGCTTTCAGTGCACTGTAACACTGCAGTATGGTTGAGGTTGAAGTGCTTCAGCCCAGTTAAAGCTGCCTTGTTAGCTTAAGACTCGTACTGCTAACATCCGACAAAGAGCTGCTCTTATATAATTTCCCACTCATACATGTTGTAGAGCTGACTGCTAATGCGCTCTTAGATTGTTTTTTTAGTGGTTTAAATATAAAGAGACAGATCTACATAAAAAAAAAAAAAAAACATAATGCAAACGTATCGCGTTATATCAGAGGTGAATTATTTATGCTGGGAAAGGGGTCGCCTCCGATCCCAGCAGACCAAACGTCCCGGAAAATGTTGGGAAAAAAATGTCGACTGACACCCAAGGGAGATGGGGTCAACAAGGGTCAAAAGGTCACCGCCATAGGCATTGGGTATAAACGATGGCGTCGGTTTGTTATCGCAGGAAATACTCACGTAAGCCTGTGGACTCCATGCGGGAGGCCGTGTTGACAGTGTCCCCAAAGAGGCAGTAACGGGGCATGGTGAGACCGACCACCCCCGCCACAACCGGACCTGGGGCAGAGGCAGGCAGGCCGGGTCAGCGGCGGACCGGGCGGCGGGAGCCAAGCAGGCGGGCACAGCTGTATGCGGGCCACACGCCCCTCAAAACCCTTCATTAACTTCTGGGGACCCTTCATGGCGCATTTCATATTAGCTGTGGTAGGAATCTCTTTCACTGGTGCCGTAAGGAAAATGACTTAAGATGCCCTGATTGGTTGATGGCTTGAATACAGGGACTGTTAGCAAATTATGATTGTGGGTGATGAGAATGGAGGTTTTGTCCGGCCCACTAGGATGACATCACCAACAGCCTTCCGATCGATCACCGGTACAGTATCCTAACTGCACGTTGTATTCCAGTTGGTTGCATTTTGAATTATGAATTATTTTTCTCTACAGTAAATCACCAATTTGCTGAAACCTGGTCATTGTAGGTCAACGGCTTTCGGGGGGGGTGTTAGCGGGGCTCACCTGAGTGCAGGCCGATGCGGATCTTGACCTTGACGTCGGGCATGTGCCTCATCTTAAAGGCGCCGATGCAGTGCAGGATATCCAGCGACATGTTGGACACCTCGGCCGCGTGCTGGCTCCCGTTGCGGTTCGGGACCCCCGACGCCACCATATAGGCATCGCCGATGGTCTCCACCTGCAACAGGGGGGACGGGGAAGTGAGCAGGGGGGATTGGTGTTCACTAAACACAGAGATGGACACACATGCCTGTCTGCAAACGTACTCAAGAGGTGTGGGAAGACAAACTCCGGCGAAAATACATCGTACTATTATGACAGAGTTACTGCGCATATACAATTAGCAAAAAAACACATCGGACGCACACACGGCCAGGCCGGCATGCGGGTCACCTTGTAGACGTCGTGCTGCCCGATGATGGCGTCGAAGAGTGTGTAGAGGTCATTGAGCAGGTCCACCACCTCGATGGGCTCACTGAGCGCCGAGATGGTAGTGAAGCCCACGATGTCGCTGAAGTAGAGCGTCACCTCCTTGAAGTACTCCGGCTTCACGGGCTTCCCGGTCTTCAGAGCCAGGGCCACCGACCTGGAAGGGACACGCAACGTCGGTCATGTGCAAGGGCATGCCTACCGCGATGTAGCAGCCAAGGAGGAAGGCCTGAAAGTCGAGAATTCTGGGTAGCAGAAGGAATTCTGGGTAGTACGACTCTGTGTAGAACACATAGGGTGTTTCTCAATGCCAGGAACGCAAAGACCATACTTGTGGTCTTGGCAAGACTGGTCAAGCTAACTTGCCTCTTAGGAACACTTGGAACGCAGTGAATCATGGGATTGGTCTAGTTTGGTGAAGATACAACCTATGTATCCTTGATATTTGGGGCGGGGCAAGAACGACGTCCGGGGATTTTTACCGTCCTCTGCACTTCTGCTCCTGAGTATCGGAACTGGTCTTCGACAATCAAAAGATGATATTAAACGGGTATGCGGGAACACAAGTACGGCCAAGAGAAACACCCGTAATTCGGGTTGTTAGATGAAACTGTTGATTTAACAGGAAATCGCAGGTAGTGTCGCGCACAGAATTCTGGGTAGAAGTCACCTGGGCAGCATCTGCGCCACAAGGTTTTCGGTCTTCGTCCGCTCCACCTCCAGCTCCTCGGTCCTCTCCCGGATGAGGTCCTCCAGGTTGGAGGAGTACTGCTCCAGCATCCGCAGCATGGAGTCTATGATGTTCGTCTTCTTTCCTTTGTTTATACTCTTAAACTGTGCAGGGGAGGTTAATAATGTGTGACCCAACGGCGCCATAAATAAGACGCAAACTATGGATGGATTTGATTAGCCGCATCTAGATAAACTTAATCTTGTGCATACAGCAGCGAGCTACATGGGGCATGGACAACCATACGTTTAGGGGAAAACAAAGTGCAAGGACGGGACACATATCGCAAACAAACATAGTGCAAACAAACATAGTGCAAACAAACAGAGTGCAAACAAACAGAGTGCAAACAAATTGTACTGTATACAAATATAATCCTGAAAAAACAGAAAATTTACAGAATTTTAAGGAAATGAGCATTTTGAAAATGGTGAGGATAAGGTTAATGATGGTAATAATAATTATTTACACTACTATTAATGATGATAATAAATGAGCATCTGGGCAGAGAGCAGGCCTGCACCTGCACGCTCCCCACCTCGATGAAGACCTCCTCGAAGGTGGGCCTGCGCTCCGGCTCCTCGCTCCAGCACTTTCTCATGATCTGGATGCACTCGAGCGGCGCCTCATCCATGGACACGGCAGGCCGGCACAATGGCGGCGGCGACCGCACCTTCTCGATGATCTCTGCGGCAGCCGGGACGCGGAACGCGGCTCACTTCTTTGGCCGGGATTAAACACCACCCTGTTTTTTTCCACCCATTCCCACCCGCGGATTTTCGTTTTATAGGGTGCTTCGGGAAAATGCATTCATATTCATGAGCGCTTCCTCATTGGCCAGTGAATGCCTTAGTCAGAGTTCCCCCATCAATTAGGTAGCTTCTCCATGAATATTAATGAGTTTCCCCAAACTACCCTGTAAAACGAAAATTTGCCGACCCCACCCCACCCCACCCCACCCCAGTTGCAACCTACTGACAGAATTCAGTGCAGCTATCACATAGTTTCCCATAACAAATGTAGGGTGACCGTAGTTTGGTTTTCGAAACAGAGGAATGTAAAGAGATGCACCGAGGTGATGCAAATATGCACATAGTAAGTATTCCAACTGTGGAACGCAAATGCCAGCATGAAACAAAACAAAATTCCACACATTTCAGGCAATTTTTTGTACCCAAAAAAGATAACAAGTCAGGGAAAAGAGGGTGTATTGTCACCCTGGTGAAGGCCCCTAGTAGTTTAGACTTCCTCTCTCGAAGATGCCTCTCCGCCTGCTGTCAGCAAACCCCTATTTCCCATGCCCCCCCCGTCTGCCCCTCTCTCACCCTTGATGGGAACGTCTAGCATGCAGAAGGGCGCGTTTCGGGAGATGACCTCCTGCATGATGATGGCGAAGCTGTAGACGTCCCCCTTGTAAGTGCCTTTCTTCTCCAGCGCTGGGTTCCTCAGGAGCTCAGGGGCCGTCCACAGCAGGTCTGCGTGTGTGGGGGTGGGGGATGGGCCGCACACATGCTATGCTAAATGCTGATGAACATTAGTGGAGCGGGTGAGGCAGACTCTCGGTATTGGGGCCCACGGCGGGTTCAGGCGTTCTCTCACCCCCAGGCCGTCTCTCCGGTGTCACCAGCCCCTGAGTGCGGGTGATTTCGTTGAAGCCGTACTCCCCCACCTTCAGCACGAAGCGGCCATCCACCACGCAGTTGCGGGACTTGAGACGACCGTGGACGATGTTGTGATGGTGGAGGTACTTCATCCCCTGTTTGTGGGGAGGGGTCATGGAAGCCAAACGTCAAAAGGACACAGAGTGGGGGAGAAAATAACTGTGGATTATGGGAGGGATTTGTTTGATTGATTAATTCCCTCCTAGGATCTGGGAGGGGTGGGAACAGCAGGAAGCTATGTGACCAATCAGCATCCAGCAGATGTATGACAATGGAGAGAAGAGAGCTGTGGATTATGGGAGGGGTTTGTTTGATTGATTAATTCCCTCCTAGGATCTGGGAGGGGTGGGAACATCAGGAAGCTATGTGACCAATCAGCATCCAGCAGATGTATGACAATGGAGAGAAGAGAGGTGTGGATTATGGGAGGGGTTTGTTTGATTGGTCGATTCCCTCCCTCATAATTCTTCAAGAGCAATGTGTCTACAGCTTACTGCTGGCTTGTGATTTGCTGATGTCCCCTGAGGTATTAAACATCCAGAAGACATGACAGTGTAACCCGTGTGTGCTGGGATGAGACTGTCTGCCCCCGATCTCACCCTGATAAGGTCGGTGAGCAGGGACGACTTGAACATCCAGTCCAACCGCATGTCCTCGTTGTTGAGGAGGTCCTCCAGGCTGCCGCGGGTGCAGTGCTCCATCACCACGCCGAAGACACCGCCGTCGAAGAACATCCCCAGCAGGAGATTGAGGTTCTCGTGACGCATGTCCCTTAGCTGGAAGGGGGGGATGTTAGGAAGGATAAATATGTAAGGAGGAATAGAAAGGATGATTGTGGGCAGGTAGATACGGAGGGCAAACAGCAGGACATGAATATGAGGGATTATCCTGGTCTATTAATAGAACATTATGTTTAATTTAGCAGACCTTTTATCCAAAGTGACATTTGAGAAAGCAGGATCAGTCCCAGGAGCTATTGGGGGTTAAAGGTCTTGCTCTGGGGCCCAGTGGCGAACTCATTCTGCCGACCCTGGGATTTGAACCAATAACCTTCCAATTACAGAATCCCATGCCACTGAGCCACAACATGCTCCCAGATGCAACTGTGTTTCTGCTTAGTTTCAGGCCGCGGACCATTTGCACCTTAGACAAACAAGATCACCGCCACTCTACAGACTGACGGTGTCACCTGGCTGTACTCTCAGGAGCTAAAACCTTCCAGGTCCGGTTCATGTACAGTGTACATGTGCGCATGCTGAGGATTTCAACAGCCTTCTGTGTACAGCTACAGCAGCATGGTTAGGTGACGTTCTCCCCCTGCATCTCCAGATCCTTCACCCACCTTGCTGAACGCAGCCTGCGTGCTCTCCTTAACCTCCACCACGGAGTCTCCATTAGGGAACTTCTTCAGCCAGACCCAGTCTCCCTGTAGAACATGGGGCCACGTCACGCGCGCCACACCCGTGTGGCATGTACGGTGTAGTAGGGCACCTCAGCTGGTCTTTGATACGTTAGTCAGCCGTTAGTTTAAAAACACTTAGACTGTGGATTTGGGGACTGGGGGTTCGCACCCCCGTCTGTATTGTAAGCATGTGACCTCAGTGGTGACTTTTGTGATGTCACACAAAGTTTGTTAGGATGCCCAGGGACAGAGAGAATCAGGCAGCACAAGTACAACAGCAGTGGCATACAGAAAGGCTTCTCTGAATGTAGATTTCATCTACTCTTGAAGCAATTGTATAACAAACAGTAGCTAAAACTCTAGTTTTCAGGTCTGCTTCCCTTACGTTGTACTTCCAGCACCAGTGAATGTGAACAGTGCCTTCCAGGCACATGCCTGATATAATAAACAGCAATTTTCCAGTCCTACGGCCCCAGGTGTCAGTGATGTGATAAGCATTGGCCAATGGGAGGCGTGCGTGGGAGGGGCCTGCAGAGAGCCACGTTCCGGCCACCTCCAAGATGCCGATGCTGGAGGCCTCGGGCGCGCCGGCGATGTAGCTGCGGCCCGACACGGAGTGCTGCGGCGTCCTCACGTCCAGCGTGCTCCGGGCCGCCGAGTCCCCGGTCAGCTTCTGCGGGCCAATCAGAGAGCAGGACGCGGCTTGTTATCCAGCTCACTCTGCGCATTTAGACACTCCTGACATCGACCTAAACGAGGGGTGCAACAGGAGACTTGGGCCTCGTGCATGGCCGTAAATTATCAATACAAAACTGGTCAATACAACCCCCCCACCCACTAATAATCGTGGTTTCCCTAAATGGGTGGAGACCTTAACCCCCCCCCCCCCCCCAAAAAAAATTATGCCCTTGGTTCAATGAAAGCGTACCATGTTAGGTCAGAGGTGGAAGGTTCATGTCCAGAAGCCACAAATCCAGACCAAGATTTTATTTTAACCAACCATGCAGTTAAGTACTCTACAAATGTGGTGCATTATACTCAAATGGTTGGTTGAAACAAAATCTTGATCTGGATTTGTACTTTCTGGACATGAACCTTCCACCTCTGTACAAGACCCCCAACACAGGCCAATCCAGCTATGTTCCAGATTTCTTTTGGGCCCTGTCACTCAGGGGCTCTTGGAATCATTATAATTTTGCCCCCTTTGTAGTGCCCCTAACCCTAACCCTAACCCAGTCCCACACACACCCTGCTTCACATAGCCGCATGCAGACCTTTTTGCTGACGTGCGTGTTAATGAAGACCAGGTCGTCCAAAGTCAGGATTATTTTGGTGGGAGCTCCTCCCCCCCCTCCGAGCCCTAAGCCGAGGTGTATCATCTTCCTGGGGGCAACCGCAAGACCGACAGCCAGCAGGGAGAGTCGAGAACAGAGAAAGAAGCAGCCAGTGACAAGCAGGGCCGCTCGAACCGGAGGTCGTGACGTGCAAAGGTGGAGGGACGTGACTGGTTAGCTAAACGAAAATGACCATAAAGTTCAGAGCATGCCTTACCGGACGAAGAAAGCAAAGGCTGTTCCAGCCCCCAACAGGAAAGAGAACAGGATGAACAAAAAGAAGACAGTGATTCCATCGATTCCTGGTGAAGTAGAGAAGGAGAGCTATAGAAGTTCCTTCACTGGGCATTCACTGGAAGCTGAGCCTAGCTGCAATTATGCTAGTGCGGCTCTATGACAGCTGTATGCTCATGATGTATTATCAGCCTCGCTTGCACATCACATTGGACAAAAGTGACTGCTAAAATAATAAATGGAAATGGAAATTTAAGAGAATTTAACTTTATTTGGCAGAAGCTGGTACATAAAGACTTTGTAATCAGCCTGGGCTGGTTTGGTCATCTTGGTGTGGTCCTTTTATTAATCGCACGGTAATGTTCAATTTAAATTATTGTGCGGTTTTAAATATTTCTGTGTTAGTCACTTGAATTCTAAAAACACGCCCCCTCCCGGTCCCTCGCACGCCAGCCTCACCTCCACCACACGCAATGTAGGGACTGAACCAGCAGTTGGCGTCACTGCTGGGGGTCCTGCCAGCGAAGTGGATGGGTCGGCCCAGGTACTTGAGCCCGCCGAATTTGCCGTGCGTGTGGGCGGCCTCCAGGGCGTGCGTGACAGCTAACGAGGCGCCCTCGCCGTCGGTGTCCAGGACCACGTAGCGGGCTAGCATTCCCTCGCCGTCAGCCCCGGCAGACAGCGGCTGGTTGAAGCCTGGGAATTCAAAACCGCCCGGGCTCTGGGCCAGCAGCTCCCCGGATACCCAGCTGCCCGCCGTCAGCCGGGCCTGCTCCACAGACACGGCCAGGAAGTACAGCATACTGTAGATGGTTCCAAAGAAAGGAGATACCTGTCGACCCCAAGGACAGGGGGTGGGGTGGGTAAGGTGGGAGCAGGGGAATGTGGAGATAAGGAGTACAGACCTTGGCAGAACATCAAAGTAGGTTTGGGTGGCAGTGAGGCTCCGTTAGCATGCTAAAGTGCTAAGGTGCTGTCACTAACACATTCAACATGCCAGCACTGTTGGTGCACTGCGCTCCAGAGAAGGGTTCGCTGTTTTACCTCTTGTGGCGCCAAGCTGCTCCGGATCTCCACGCTCTCCTGGGCGTCCCTGAAAGCCTCGTAGAAGTTGCGGTCCCCGGAGTCCATGGTCACGGTAAGCACAGAGTCGTAAGCCTGCCGTAGCTTGCTGTCGTTGGCCAAGGCCGGATACGATACATCTTTGTAGGGCAGGGCATAGAGCAGCGTGTCGTAAGGGATGAAGATGTAGCCCCGGTCGACCATCCGCATGTCCAGGGCCATGGTGAGGAGGTCGTGCTGAGTGTCTGCACCAATTAGCACCGAGTGCATGCACATGATGACCACTAGGGGGAGACAGAGAGATTTATTGTTTAGCATGGGTCCCGGCTGTTGGTTCTGTAGACCTCCTTGTGGGAAAAAAATGACAATGTAGACATGAGACTTCAGAATGACTAGGCTGTTTTAGCCCCCCTGAACACTCCAGGAATTTTCCTTAAGCTCATCTCAAACACCCCAGCCAGCAGACAAGTAAAATGCATGGCATAAATAATGGTGAACAGGGTTCACTAAGGAGCATCAAAACCTAGCAGGTTTGGGATAGCCACACATGGTCAGTTGCCGCCTAGTTTGACCCAATCAGACCCAATAAACTAACAAGAAGTGGGTTAAGCCATTTGATGACTTTTTGGGTTTCAAAGCCTTTGGTTTCCATGATTCTTGTCCAGTACTAACCAACTATGTGCACTTATCACATCACAAGAACGCTTGCTTTGTACCTTTGACATGATCAGTGTTTCGGATTTTCTGCAGGGCTTTTCTGGGACCCTCTGCTTCTGCCTTTATGGTGACCACAATGTCGACAGGTAGTCCAAGGGCTCTCAGCGAGGAGGCCAGCTCCTGCCCCGTGGCCACCCACAGTTCCTCTCCCGAAGTGACGACGGCCACATGTGCCCAACGGAAGAAGCGCAGCACGGCAAACAGCACGTGGGAGGAGAGGGGCAGTGGCCGGAGGAAGCTGGGATACGAGCCGCCTTCCATGTTGGGTTTCAGGCAGGACCACGACATCAGCCCCTTGTTCCAGTTCTTGGCTAACAGCGCCGCTGATGAGCAGTAGCCTGGGTTGGCGGGACCCAGGAAGACCGAGGCATAGAATTGCAGCTCGATGAAGCGTGCGAGCGCCTGGGAGCTCTGGCAATCCTCGTTGACCAAGATGTAGTCGTACCAGTAGCCTCTGCTCAAGTGAGGGTCTTTGTTGATGCGACTCATGGCGAGCTGTGCTGCCAGGTCGGGCAAGGCTTTGGAGAAGAAGGGGTCACATCTCCAGGGTCCAACGATGGCTATTTTGTAGGTGGTGCTCCATGCACCGGGCACATAGGCAGCCATTAGCAAGGGAATGAACATCCAGTTTCTGCACCAGCTCCTTGCGTGGAGTGATGGAGAGAACATTGTGGCAAATGGGTTGTCATCCGTAGGAGAGACACGTGGCCCATCCTTCTTTCGTCTCCTGGTCGCAGTGGCACCCAGCTGCCACCGGGGGTGATTGGAAAGACTGATGAGGAAGCAGGAGTCCGTACGGCTCGGCATGGTGCCACCTACCTCAGTCTGCCAGCAGGAGGCGCAGTCAAGGGTTCTGGGTGCAGGTGGTCAACTTGGTGGGTGACCAGGCAGAATTAGGGGTTCTGGATACCTTGCCCTTCTCCACTGACTGGTGCAGGGGACTAGCCCACGGCTGCCTGTGTGTTTGAATGCTGGAGCATCACTGAGCTTGCTGTCAGGGGAAGAAAGAGGCAGAGATGTTTCACATTAGTTAGCGCTTGAATGAAGGTCAGGAGGTTTAGTAACACACTGAAGTCAGACATAGACATACTCAGTGAGATGGGGGTATGTTTTATAACCCCAAATATTGCTGTGTAGCCAGTAAATGTAGAAGGTAATAGGAAGTGGTAGTTGGTAGTTATCAGCAAACCCTTGCCGCTTCTTCACAGATGGAAAATCCCCTGTAAACAGCTTTAGAAATGAGGGACACACAAAGTGCACGCCCAAAGTCACTAATAAACTAAAACCTGCTCCTTTAATGCCATGCAAGCCTATTAAATGCTCAGAGTATTACTAGGAAAACAGATGAAGCAGGAGACTATCAGGTGGGGCGTCTGCAGGGGCGAGCCAGACCATATGATGGATGGGGAGATGAGGAACAGATAAATGAACAGAAACATAGCTGTGTGACAGAGATCAGAGAAAGAGAAATAGGGCGCCGAAACAGGATGGGCGAGTCTGCAATGTAGAAACTGCAAAGTGGGTCTTAGATCATCTGCAAAACAGTCTGAAAATATGACAGAGAATCTGAGAACTTTGGTCACCGGCCGCACCTTTGGTGTTAAATCAATTAACTAACAAGAATCCTGTTGGTTTGGGATTTCCACCTGTATCACTTTATGAACTTTAAGACACACACTGTCCATTTCGCTGTTCGTTTTACAAATATACATTTTTGGGTCCAATCCATCAAAATGTTTCCCACACTCTTTAAGAATCTGAAGGTTCTCATCCTTCCTGTATCCCCTCCATATGTGCCGCTGAAAGGGAAAAAAAACTTTTAGTGAGATAAGCAGTTAAAACACAGCCAGATGGACTTTCATTTGTACTCCAAAGCTGCAGCAAAACATCTAAAAGCTGCTCTGACTTTTGTCCATTTGTGGTAAGAAACATACGTGGATTCACAAAAGTGACGGCACATTAGGTACTGTGAAAACACACTAGACCAGTTTCGCTACCGGCATTTTGACATGGTGTTAACATAATTTGCCATCTTGTTCATCCTTTTGTGGAATTTACCCAGTGAAGATGGCTGGATATTGTAAGTGAGTGATTCAGCCTGAGTTTCTCTCAAGGATCCTTGCTTGGGATGAAACCTCCAGCCATCAGCTGACAGTAGAGTGTGCGCTTATGACCACCCACTGAAGGTCCAAGGCAGAGAAGATGTTACATGTGGGTTTTTGGTTAGTCACCAGTAGCTTTAAGGCCTCAGAGGCTGCCTCTGTAACCTGCCTTAAGGAGTCACGTCGAGTCAGCAATTTGCCACAGTTTCGTTTCCTGAATACCCAGCTCACGCCCATCCACATCCTGAACAGAAAAGCATAGGTGTTGTTCTCCTCATTGACTTTCCTCTTTCATCAGTGAAATACGCCCTCACGTTCTTTTCTTAATTATCATTCCTGGTAATATTGTTATATTGTTTAATAGTGAAGCCACTCGCCATGTCAGGAGCAGGTCTTTTTGTAAAGCAGATCATGCAGTGTCACCATTATGACACAGCCGCCAGTTAAACCGGCTCAGACAACCATCCGTCTGTTTTAAAAATATTTTCAATCGAAAATGGCTATTCTCCAAGCTTGAAAGTCACAAAGCACCATGTGATCCAAACAGTTCTTTATGGTGCCAGTACCCCCCTTGTTATTCAGCACCCGCAGATATTGAGAGGTGCCAGTACCCAAACAAAGACAAAGAGGTGCTGGAAGTGCATACTGGTTAGTACCGACCCACTTCAAGCACTGGGCCAGCGAAAAGCAGCCATGTTCAGTCTGAGGTAGCGGACCAAGTGTGCCATTAGTCTTGGGTTCGCTTATGCAACAGCTCATGTTGGCTGACTCTACATGAAAAGTGCCGGCTTTGGCCTTTTCACATTTCTGCTTTCAAGTTTTATTGTCACACATGTTCTGAGGGACACAATTAAATTCTTACGCAATGATTGCAGGGGAGGGGACAGGTGCATGGGGGACAAACAACAACCCAATACAGGACAAAACAACAGCACAATAAAAGACAAGAGAGTGCAAGACAAAAGACAATGCAATGTATGAGTTTTAGTCACCACAAGGCGCGGGGTGTGTGGCAATCCATTATTACATCATTTGTACAGAATGGTACATGAAACAGGGAAAAAGAGAAGGAAAAGAAAGAAAGCCACGTTATTACTTTTAGCACTATTACCGCTAGCACTATTATTGTTAGCACTATTGCTGTTAGCACTATTACCGCTAGCACTATTGTTGTTAGCGCTATTGCTGTTAGGACTATTGCCGTTAGCACTATTACCGTTAGCACTATTACCGTTAGCGCTATTACCGCTAGCACTATTGTTGTTAGCGCTATTGCCGTTAGCACTATTGCCGTTAGCACTATTACCGCTAGCACTATTGCCGTTAGCACTATTGCCTATAGCACTATTACCTTTATAAAAACACAACACATATGAAATAAAAGCAGGCTTCCCCATCTTTTTACGTTCACTTCAGTCTGTATTTTGCCCACCAAACCGGTGACATCGCTGCTAGGCTGCTGCATGGCCATCAGCTAGCTATCTTACCAGGTGTCTTTTTAAAATTAATTAATTCATTCATTGGTAAATAATTATGTTTAGAAAAAACACAAAAATGTGCTAACAAGGAAGAGAAATCAGCTTCTGGACCTGAAATTCCCAACACTGGTAGCATATTCCTTATTCTTTGGGTGATATTTCACATCATTTATCATAATGAGAATCAGAATCAGGTTTATTGGTTTATAGGTTTATAAGTATGTCCCTATGTTATCTAAGTTCCCAGTCATCTTGAAGGAGCAGAAACAATCTTTACAGTGCTCAAATCCCCTCCCCAAGTGTGTAGGACGTGTATGTTTTCCTTATGTGTGTGGGTACAACACCCCCCTCCCCCAGACCCTCTGCTGGCTAAGTAAATAGAAAATAGATGGGGTGGCACTGCCTGTTTACGTTACGGAACATAATAACATTTAAAATCATTTAAAATACAAATAATGACCCATTTTTAGGGTGTTCCTTCATTGTCACCTTAGTCAGCCGATCACAAACATATCACACGACAGTCCCCCAGACGAGCATCTACAGACTGGCAAAGATCTTAACGTCCAATTTCCTGTTTTCTCCAGCCTTGTTCATTGTTGAGCCCAAGTCAAACACATAAGCATCAGGAGAAGTAGCTTGCAGGCAATGCTGGGAGGCCAAACCATCCAGCTGCAGCACAATCAGTCAATTAATACATCTTTGCCTTGCGCTTATGCATGAAACTGTTCCTCAGCTCCTCTTTTACCTTTTTGACGTACGTCAAGAGACTGTCTTAGAACTTCTGAGTACCATGAATGCGAATAGCTTCTTTTGGAGAGTCCCTGGTCTAACTCTCACGGTTAGCTCAGCCTTGCTCTTGGGAGCTGAGATTTCTTTAATTTGAAGAAATAATCAAGTCGACACACCAAGCGGAAAACAAATGTTTTCGTCGAAGCTGACGATCTGTGCAATTTTGCCTTCATTACTCTGTCCCAGTGTCAGCCACCTAATCAGCATGTCATAAACACAACTTCTGCCAAACAGCCTGTGCTTAGTGATTATATGTAAATTGTCTTGCACTTGATAATTGATAAATGACACAATCAGATGGGGAAAAAACAGACTAAACCTGGAATCACATTATTCCAAAGAAATCTCCCCGCCCCCCCCCCCCAGACCCACAACTGAGGATTCTTGAAGAATTATCCAGTCCCATCTTTACTGACAGCAGTATTTTTCTAATGCACTATTACTGTTCAAGATTGTCATGGCAGTAATACAGTCGTCTCTCTTGCTGACAGAGTTGTTTGCCAGTGTCAATAACTAAGCACTTTAAGCATGATGACATCCTGGTCAGGAATCTGACAGCTGGGCCCCTCGCACTGGGTGAATTATCCTACCTCTTCAGTACTTTCTCACTTGGTGACACTTCACCTGACAGGGCACAAATACTTAGTGATAACTGCTATTGAAGTACGAATCATAGACAGATACGGTCGCTACTTGAGATAAAAGATGTCACGATTCATTAATGATGAACAAACATAACATCAATATTACACTTGTGTTATTCATGACTTCAGTAGTTCCTTCAGGTGCTCTCAGTGGTTTACAGAATTAACGGATATAGTGTCAAATATAGTAACTGCTTGGGATAAAAAGTTGCATCATAATTCATGAATGATGAACAAATATGAGCTCAGTATTTCATGTTATTCATGACTTGTTCCTTCAGTTGTTCCTTCAGTAGTTCACAAAGGTTTATAGAATTTACAGATTTAGTAACAAATATAGTAACTGTTTGGAATAAAACTTGCGTCACAATTCAATGATGAATTAATATGACATCAGAATGTGACTAAGACTTAGTTTGTGGTTAATTAATACATAATTAATAGCATAATACTATATTATTTGTGCCATGTCAAGTGTTACTGTTGCTTCACTAATTTACACTCCTGGGTTTGGATTTTTTTGCACAATTCACTTTTTTGGCAGTGATGTGCGTTAAGATCATTTTAGAAGCCTTCAGATTTTATGATGCTTTCTGTATAAGGTTAGTGTTTCATCCATCTTCCAGTTGCTTATCCAGTACCCAGTATGCTAGTCCATCATACCTTACTGGAAATGTACAGACAGAAGCTTTGAACAACAAGATAACTTCTAAATAACTGGTACGAACTCCACACAGATGGGGGATTCAAACCCATAACCTCAGAGGTCCAAGGCAGTGACACTTTCCGCTGAGCCTCCTTAATACCGTGTGCCAGGACATCGTCACCTGGGGTAGAATTGCATGGGCCGATCGAATTTCAATTAACCCAGAATGAATAGGCGCAAGGAGAATTACACAAGCCTGTTTGGGAGCTTGAGTCCACAAGCTGCCTGCCACACAAGTAAACAACATAAGCTTAAACCAAGATATATAAATATATAAAATCTAAATATATGTCCTGTTGCATCATAAGAAACCATTTCTTAAAAACACCACCAATTATGTGTGTGCGTGTGTGTGTGTGTGTTTGGGTGTACATACTTATATATACATAGTTGTTAGTGTAAGCTAACTTGAAAAGTTTAGTGACTGAATAATTACGAAGTAATTTTGCTTATAAAGGTTCCGTCTTGTGTTCAGTAATGGTATATCACAACGGTGTAGATTTGGATATGGATGGTGGGAACCGATAATGTGGGAGTGTTTAGCGGGTTCAGGGGGGTCTGGCGTTTACCCATACTGAAACCAAAATGTCCTTAGTATATCAACTTCTGTCAGCAAAAGCATTGCTTGTTTGGGCAGTGGTGGCTTAATGGTTTGGGAAGTGCACTTGCAATTAAAAGATAGCAGGTTTGAATCCTTGACTAGCAAGGCGCTGCTGAAGTACCCTGAGCAAGGTACTGCTCCCTGGGCACTGAATTAGCTGCCCCCTGCTATGTCACATATGGGTTAAATGCAGAGGACACATTTCATTGCTGTGGTGTGTCAACAATGACAACTGATCACTAAATTCTAAGTTGTATTGTCATTTCAGTGCTGCAGTCATCTCAGTATTCAATATTATTTAATGTAAAATAGTACTCCAGAGCACTCATAGTTAACACTTACTTGCTCCGCATACATTCATGTACTATAATATATACCTATTTCATAGTTTCCATTCCAGATGTAATCTACTATGGCTGTACAATGGATAGCTTAGATAACCTAGGCAGAAGAATTTCCCGAGGGAAAGTTACTCTGAATGCGTGAGATTGTTGGAAATACAAGATCAACAACTATGCAATTCTTGAAATTTCTGAAGGGATTCAACATCTTGCAAAGTATTTATCCATTGTTTTTCTGTCAGTGGTTTACTACGTAGTGCTGGGCTTGTAAAAATTTTGCGTAGAAACGATAAATTTACATTATGAATCAAATTTTTATTCTGTCAAAGCAACATGTTTTAGAAATGATGGTTCTTACCTGGAGCTGTGTGTTTACATGTCTCAGTGATCAGACCCTGGAGATCACAGATCAGTGGGCCTATTGTTGTCTCAGTCGAAAAGAATATTCATGAAAGCCTTTCAGGGCGAGCAGTAGGATCATAGAAATCTTGAAGTATTATTGATGAACAGATGATATTCCGGAATCAATGGTCCCATTGCTTCCTATTTTTTGTTTTTGTTTGAAACTCTTGAGATCTGTCTTGATCTTTAATCTCCCTTCGGTTTGCCTGTTACTTTATATTGCATAAAAACTCTTTAGGAAGTATGCATCAAATGCCTCCCTGAACTCAATCAAATAGCGACTTGTTAATCAAAGAATCAGAATCTTTACAGCGAAGTACAATGAAATTGGGTGCAGTCCCTTTCAGTGCAAAGCCATTTTAGAAGGAAAAAAAAAATTGTGACTTGTTGGAAAATTTCCAGAACAGACAGAAGTTGATGAAAAACTCGGTTTTCCTCTACTATTCAATAATAATTTGTTGGGCTACTTTGGACTGGGACCTGCCCCAAACCAAAGGCTGATCAACAGAAAACTCTGCTCCAGGGATTAGGGTTTGTAACGCCAAGCTTCTCACCTCACTAAAATTGGATAGACAGAGACAGAGAGAGAGAGAGAGAGAGAATAGAGGGCAAAGCAGGTCAAGACACATCAGTCACTTCTCAGTCTTCTTTAGCCTTTAATCCATGAAACCACAGCTGGGCGGGGGTCAGGGTCCAGCATGTTGGTGCCCCTCACAGTATGTGCCTGTCTCGTTTGGGTGGGTTCTTACTGTGAGGTGGCTACACAGAGTCCACCTCTATTGAGCAGTGCCAGCATCGCCTCACTATATTTGTTATAGATCAGTGTTTTCCAACCCAGTCTTCAGGGACCCTCAAACAGTCCACGGGAGCTGAGAGGGAGCAAAAACGTGAACCATCTGCAAGTCCCCCACGACTGGGTAGAAAAAACAGATACACCGTAGATGTTTAATATAAATGTGCTACATGTAAAGTTTCAAAGCATTCTAGGTTGATGATTTTGGCCTATCAGTCATATATGATGAAAGCATGGCAGTTATTAAGCAACCCTGAGCATTTCCTGTATGACATCACCACTATCAGGTACAAGACCTGATTTTTAGTATTAATGCAGAAATAGATGTATTAGACAGATGTCAAATATTTAGATAGTTCCTACTATTGTCCCCATTTCACGTTTACTTTTCTGACTACAAGACAAATTTGTTGCAGATCACTTGGCAGTACAAATACAAATTACAAATTTCACTGAAGTGACTAATCCAGAATATCCCTAAGTGTGTAATTTTTAGTAGTACATTCTCTTAAAGCTCTTTCTGCAACACCAATGTATCCTTACAATGCAAAGTCCCATACTCTGTTAAATGCAAGGTAACATAGCGTCATAACAGTGCTTACTAATAGCATATGGTATACGATCATGCATTATTGTTGATCAAACTGAAGATTCTATTGCAGAACTAGGCACTCTCTTCAAGAACTGGATAAAATGTCATAGGTCATGCTGGTTTTTTGTCTGTGAAAATGCATTGTATTATGTCATGTGTTAATTAATTGCAAGATAAAATTACCTAGACAGGAGTATTTATGACTAGGAATGAACAGTTAGTGAGGTTTTTCTTTTGCGAAACAAATTTCCTTCCTCATGTGGAAAAACACTCCGATATTTTGCTGTCATACTTGTGAGACAAGCCTCACAGAAGCTAGCCATAATCAGATTCCTCAGTTACCTACTATCCTCATCTGATATTTTTGGTTATGTGTTGGTAATCAAGGCAGGAGACACAGCGAAATACTGACATTTATTTTTCAAGAGCTATTTCCAGTGTCTAGAACCATAATATACTTTGTGAATATATTCCATTCACCCAGAGCCTTCAATATTGTATATCATATATCATCAGCAGGAAGAACAACATGACAGATTGTTACAATGAATGAACGATAAAATTGAAAACATAATTATTTGTTAATCTGTACCAGCCAAACTGTTTCTATTACTAAGAACATGAAGTATTGTATGTGACGTATTCTTGTTTATGATGGAATTTTTATTTATGCTTTCGTGCGGCAAATCACCACAGATGTCTTGTATCACTGATTACAGCAAAAGGATTATTGCACTCATTTTTGACTCCTGCATACAGAAAAGACTCCTGAAAGATTAGTATAAAAATACTGATGACGACCTTAAGATTGGTTTAAATTTAGACCCCAGTGCTTAGATTGGATCCGTGAAACGGATTTAGTCAGGCATCTGCTCCCAAGCTAAACTGGGCTGAAAATACCCACAGGAGAGCAACCTTGGGAAGTGAGCTCCAGGACACAGTGGGGTGAGTATGCGGGGGTCACACGGAAGAAGGGGACAGGGGTCACTGAGCCGGGAATGACAGCCACTGGGGGTGTGGAGACACAGCTACACAGAGATGGGCATTGATGCTATTAGGAGCAGAGAGAAACAAAATGTAAATGTAAATGACCATGACTGCCACTTCGAGTCTATGTGTGTGTGTGTGTGTGGTCCAGGTATACATTACATTGTGGGGACTGAATGGCCCAATGTAGTAAGAAGCTGTTATTTTGATCCCCACAAGGGGAAATTCAATTTTATAAAAATCCATGACTGCAATGAAAAAACTACAAATGCAAAAACTTTTGTATTTTGCTTGGTTACTTATGGTCATGGTTAGGCCCGGATATCTTTAGCATTTTTCCCATAGAAATGAATGAGCGGTCCCCAAAAAGATATGATTACACAACTCTGTGTGTGTGTGTGTGTATGTGTGCGCTAGAGAGGTAGAGAGTCCTGCTCTGATAAGCAGATTACTCAGATTGGCTCTTGCTAAACTGTGCTGCTCCTTGGAACCTGCTAATCAGCATGCATTCTGCGCTGCCAGAACTAACAGGACCAGCTGTACTGGTGCACAACCTCGGGCTGGAGAGGAACGAAGCAGATGTTTACAGTAAAGGGGGAGGGAGATGGCAACACCATAAAGGCCTTAATTACGGCTCAAGGCGCACAGAGTGACGCGGCCAAATCTCACCCAAATGTTTCTGATACTTTTCCAGAAGTTAAATGCTCGGCAATGGCAGACTGAGAAGAAACCTGGCGAGGGTGGTGCCGTCTGTCTGCCCGTCTGACTCTCCGTCTGTCTGAAGGCCACGGTGCCAGTCCACCTCAGCGCACGCGCACGCACGCCGTGGTTCAGTCAGGAACACCTCTCTGCTTGCGGGTGGAATCGGAAGTGAGGCTGGATTCGAACCCCCAGCTCTGGTGGCGTGCGGTACCTTTTTCGGCGAGCTAAAGAACAAAAATAACAGGATTGTCGGTCACGATTTATCTTCCTGCTTTGACACAGCGCCTCCACACCCTGTCCCCCGCAAAGGTTTATGTTAGCTTAACTAAATTAGAGGTTAGACAATGCCCTGCCTAACATGTGCACTGCTATCCCTCTTTGTTCAGCCTCAGAAGCTGACAGCTGGTAATTTATCGGATTATCTTGTATGGTGATACCTATCTACAAATATTCAGATTTTACTCAAAGGAGTTCACGTATCTTACAGTATCTGCCTGTTTACCAAGGTTAATGTTTAAAAAGTCTTTTTTGGGTCATCACATTTATTTTCATTTTATTTGTAGGGGGAGAGGGCAACCACATCGGTTTATTGTGATGTAGCTGCCCTATGGTGTAGTTGTGCTGTGGCATTTAGTATCACTTATGCGATTCTGCAAAGGTCTGTCAAGCCAACCAGTCTAAAACCAGGTTTAGTTTGGGCTTGATGACTCAGCAGTCAGTAAGGGCAATGGCAAGCTTCTGCTCTGTTTTTATCTCACATTCTGATCTGTATATTTGCATTGGCATCTTTTTACTTTTAATTATAAGCAGATCCATGAAATATGCATGACATTTCTTTTACCTAATAGTAAATGATATTAAATGTGACGACCATATGATTTTATAAGTGGTGATATGATTGTCTTGCGAGCATATATGTATGAATAACTCTGTGCACTGTCTCCATTGTGGGATACAGGAACATTTAAAGGGAGTGTGGAATTCTATTCCCAAATCCTTGGTGCGGAGCAGGTGGTGGAAAACTTATTCAAATCACCTCAGAGCCGGTTGGCTATTCCAAGAAACACTCCCCCTTGTGGTTCAGTTAAGTGATTATGCTTAGATTTTACATTTATTTTAAATCCAATTTTATTGCTGCATATTTTACTGAAATATTTCGAATTAAGCACCTTTCTTTACGGATGCTATAGCAGGGTCATTCCTGGAACTTGAATCAGCAGCTTTTTGGTAATAAGGCCACAGTCCTAACCACTAAGCTCTCTGTTACCATAGAAGTGTCATTCACAGCTGTTAGGAAGCTACATTCATGCATTTAAGGTGAGGCTTTGAGCAGAATCCTGAGCTTGGATCTTTAGGTTGGCGAGTGGTTTGTGTTGAGCGGTCAGGGTTGACCGCTGACCATATTCTTATTGTGTTATTGTTTTTACCTTTGTTTACTGGACTGCAAAAAGGAAGGTAAATTATTGTCAGCAGGGCTGCACAAAAGAATAGTTAAATAAAAATAGTATAAGATACCAAAACTTAAGATAAGTAGTAATTCACAGTAAGAAAACCAATAATGTGTAATCTGGGAAATAAATGAAAAGAACCATAAACAGTGCAAACAATGCCTGAGTTGATGGACAGTTCTGTCAGTAAGCCAGGAAAGTAAGATGAATGAATTGTACTATCATATACGTTCCATATAATTTGCATTCAAGTAAAATAAAAAGCAGGTCCGGGCATGTATTCTTAAAGGGTAATTTCCCAAAGTGATTGTGTAACGCACTACTGAAATGTCAAAATGATTTATTATGATTTACAGCTAAGCAATATTTACAGAGAATCAGAGAAGACCTGAAAACACACGCAGGCTTTATTAAGAATGACGGATTACTGAAATGCATATCCAGTGAGATGAAGACCATGGTGTCCAGTAACAGCCAGATACCTAACACCTGAGACAAATACTTTATATAATTACTGTCACAACTGTCTGTAAAGCTTTTCCACTATTTGTCATTTTCCATCCATCCACTCTTCCATCCATCCACTTTCCATGCCCAGATGTGTTATACTGGGGGTCTGCAGCCTATGCCAGACACTACTGGTACCAAGTTTTTATTCCTATTTATATTATTATAGTTATATCTCTGATATGTTACAAATACCTTTATTTACCTGCCCCAGCTTCATCTAATGCAGTGATTGACTCAGAATTATCTTTGATAGGGCACAAACCATCAAAGCAAGATAAATAATAATCGTCGTCGTAGTCATCGTCATCGTCATCGTCATCATCATCATCATCATCATCATCATCATCCACGTCACACGTTAGGCAACGAAAGCAGAAACGAGTTTCACATTCAGGACACTGGATGTTCGGGCATCCTTCACCTGAATGTGTCACAAGGGTCCTGCACGCGGGGCAGATCCGGAAGAAGGGACAGCCCTTCACCATGCTGTGTTCCTTCGCGATGCGCTCGCTTGACATGAGAGCGGCTCGCGTCTGGCAAAACGGCAGCGCGCAGGAGCTGCCCTCGTGCCCGCGCCACTTGCGGCGGCACGAGCTGCAGAACTGGTAGATGCGGCGCGAGCTGAAGGAGCAGTGCGGGCACACGGCGCGCTGGCCGCGCACGTGCCTACCGTCGCTCCGGTTGCATTTCGGGCACTGGCCGGGGATAGAGAGACAGGCAGGGGGGAAAGCACCAGCCTGTGAGCAAACATCATCACCGCTGCTGGGAAGTGCTCAGTTACCAAGATTTGGGAGCTTTCGTTAGTTTACACACAATGATGTTTCAGGCCGAATTACGTTAAATCCGTATTTTGGTCACTTTAAATCGAATTCATTCAGAATCCGTATTTGATTTGGAACCAGTAAGCCCAGCCACTTCTCAGGGTACAAGCCAGATTGGGTGTCTGGTTGCCTGTTACAGGTCAGATTCACGTCACCAAACTTACCATTAGGGACGCGCTCATGGTGTCGGGTTGAGCTGTTTCTTCAGCTAGTCGGCCTGCTTCGAGAGAGGAAAAACAGAAGGGCGCAATTTGGCACGAGGTGTAAAATTAATCTGAAATTCCTTCCTGGAGGAAACCGATACTTTAAACGGCAGTTTACCTTGCTGTATCCTACTAAAATTATTGCACCTAATCATTACAGACATAAAATAAAATAAAGGCTCTCAGAAGTTATCATTTGAAGCCTTCAAAGTCGCGTAAGTCCCTACCGTCCATACCCGAATCCAGGGTCTTGCCTAATAAAAATTCTTTCGTAAAATTGCTAGACGTACTTTTAAGAATATGTAATTCAGTAAGCAGCGCCATACCTACAATTCCTCTATTACCGGAAGACAGTGACAATCGCTTTTCGAATTGATCCAGAGGAGAAAAATAACTCAGAAATCAACGATATATGTAACAAAATATTTACCGAGTGACTTCCTCAAGCCCCTACGTGATCGAAGGGGATTCCCAAACGTTACAGGAGTGAAATCGGATACTTTTGGTTTCGCTCATGAAGTTCGGCGAAACTACGTATAAGTTGACTGCCTCTTTGAAGCTGAACTTTTATTTTCGTTTATTTTCGTTTGGCTTTACAGTCTTGACCAACTACAAGATCGTTATGCAGCGCGCCAACGTAATTAAGACGCATAACCAGGGATTGGCATAACTGGTATGCAAGTGCGCATTCACCTCTAACAGCGATTGTGTTCATATTTATGAGCATTTTTTTGCCGATATGACAAGGAATTATCGTGCATTTCAACCTTTATATGCTAATTCGTACTTCATTTGCGGTATAGAGGTTAAAATGCACGGTAATTTCTTGTCATATCGGCGCAAATAAGCATAAAATACATACGCGTTTGCGCTGTTATATTAACCGATTGCCGCACATATCGCTTTTAAAGATGAATTCGTACTTGGGTACCAGTTATTTCAATCCCTGTGCATCGCAGCAAAATCACATGGCTGCGCTCAATTAGAAAGTAAAAACTACTCCAGTCCCTAATGAAAGCAGAGCAGAAAATCAAATTACCTGTCTTCTTTATGGTTAATCGTTCATGAGTTTTTATGTTCCAATTGTACGATTGTGAATGTTATGATAGAGTAACGCCGCTATGCTTACTGGCAGACTGGGCCGAACAGGAATCGCAGCTTACGGACGAGATATACAATCTCTGCACCAGTACCGATATCATAATGACACGTCTCACATCACACCCTTAAAACATTTACATTCACGTCCACACAATAAAAGTTAGCGTCATTCATGCACTAGTTCGGGCATATTTTGCAACTTCATACATTTGTCTTCGTTTATACCGCGCGTCTTAAAAAAAGGCTTAATTACAGTCAATTACAGCGAAAATATACACTGGAAACTAGCACAAATGTAACTTTAAAACAAAATCACGTCTTTTTCTGATGATGGACATTTCCTCTGACGAACTGGTATTAATTTAGGGTGAGTAAATTCAGGTTAATCTGAATGCGTATTTTTCTCCATTCATTGAAGAACAGTGTAAACAGTAAATTCATAGGTTTGGGACTTGGAATTATATGGGTTGTTCCCAAACATTAAAAAAAAACAACAAAAAGGAAACAAACACTAACAAAAACGCCATCAACAGTGGAAGTCATGGATGATGTCAGTCTCAAGGGGGTTCCTGGAGAAGCAGAATCAGTGTACACAGCAGTTGCTCCCAGTCCATGGAAACAGTCTGTCCCATTTTAATGTGTTCCCATTCATTTGGAGTGACACCAAAGTCAGTCTTGTTTGGTTAAAGCAGAGGGAGAGGGATGCATTCAGTTCTGGCCGCTTTCGCTGCTCTCACAACGTGATCTTTGTGTTGCGGAAGCTGGAATTGTCCCTGGGGAGGAAGAGCGGAGCTGTTAGAGCTGAGTAGGGGGCCGGTGTGCAGAAAACAGACGGCAGGAGAGCAGTGCAGGATGGCAACTGTCTAGTCACATGGATGTGCTTTGTTGGTCTTGCTATAACTACTGAAGCCAAAACACAATTAAGTCATTGACTCTCCTTAGGTACAAGTGCCATTAGAAAATGCTAATCTAACCAAAGGCCTCTAGCTGCTTGAGCAGACGGCCTTGCGGTATATATATGTGGTGTATACACACACACACACACACTAATAATTAACATACAGCCACAAGCCAGGCCTTGAGCAGTATGTTAGCCAGCTGTTAGTGGGTTCTGTTCTAGTTGTGTGCGCCTTCCATACTTGAGGCTGTCGTTGTGGGTCTTGTACTCCATGATGGTGTTGGGAGGCAGGTTCAGAACGCGCCGCAGTGTGTCACGGATCCGGGAGGTGGTCACTTGATCGTTGGCCGTCTTGTTCCATATCGACAGAATGTCCTCCTGCGGGGACATGCCAGAACACACAGACACACCAAAGATCAACATCCTGTTGCCACACGGGATCCCAGACAATCCAGTTCAAACAGTACAACAGAAACAAAGTGTTCCAGCTGTAACAGGACATAACAAAGCAAAAGAAAAGCAGGCCATTTGCTTAAATAACCACAACATTACTGCTAATCTGTAGCCTTTGCTTTTCGATTGAAGTAACAGCCATCTGACATTCAGACATTAAGTAGCAGACACTGACTGTGATATTTGTAGTTTATTTGCTGGTTCTCGAAAGTCCCGCATGAGCAGAATATGCATCCCAATCAGCAATCAACGCCCAGCTCTGTAGGCAGTCCCACACTGGCTTGGGAAGGAAGCTTAAACGACGGCACAAATTGTGCCTGTCCTTCTGCTACTCGGACGACCCTCAGACGCCCCCCCTCCCCAAACACACATCTTTGGCTGACCTGGAAGCGGATGGACACCACCACCCCGCAGATCTCCTCCCCCACCATGAACTGCTCTCCCAGCATGGCTAAGATGATGTTCTCCCAGAAGCGAGAAGCCAGGCCTTTCCGCAGACGGATTATCCACTTGCCCCCATTCTTGTTCGCTTCGTCCTTGAAAACGGGGCAGCCAGAACAAAAAGTCTAAATGACAGGGAGTCGTTCGTCTTCGTCCTCCCGATCAAATTAAAACAATTCAGACCTACATATGAAAAACACCAGTCTGATTAAAATATGCAAGATCATGAGCAACTCCGCGATGGAGCAACAGTTGCGGTGGTTGGAACATCACACACCCAGCTTTGACGCAGTGCTAAGAACAGGCCACTGCATAACGTCCTACCAGTGTAACAATCCAGTGACCAAAGTGTGCAAGGAAACACTGTGCGGCCCTGTACTTACCTCCCACATGGGCTTGATGCCCTCTTTGAATAAGTGGAAGTCACTGTGACCTGTCAGATCCCCGGGTCGAACCAAGTGGCTATAAAACTTCCAGAACTGCTCCACCTAAGACACCCAGAACAGGGAAGGCGAGTTTTACACCAAAACGAAAGATGAACATTTCGAAGCCACATTCATTTACATGCGACAACAGACAGTCCTGATTTTATTGCTGGATGAGAAACGGATGAAACAACACATTAATATTAAAAAATTTACAAATCAGAAATGAGTCCCTGTCTGAATCGCCATAACGAGGAAAAAGAAATGTGTAATGAAGCAGAAGGGATGATTACTGACCGAGGCCACAGTGCCTATCTGCCGGATGTTCTGCTCGTAGCTCTGTGTGTTGGCGGGTCGGCTCGGGGTTCGACGCGAGTACCAGAAGGTGTAATTGTACTGCAGAGGGTGCTCCCCTGCTCCCGGGGAGATGGTCTGGCCATAGGGAGACCGATACATCGCTTTAAGTATATTATTGCAGAATAACCCATTTTAAATTAATGCATTTAAAGTGAATTTCTACCAACTAAGATTCCTAGTTAAACCATCAAATGTGGATGGACAGCATCGACTGTAGTACGTTTTACTACACACAAAAGCCAACGGAAACCATGCATCAGATATGAAGGGCAGAGTTCAGTGAGCACCTTCCGCCGCCCGTTGCTGTTCGGGATGGAGCTGCTCTCCGCATCGCTCTTCTCTTCCCGCGGGACTATCGAACTGTCTTGGTCTCCGGTGTCGTCGTCCTTCAAACTGAAACGGTATATTAATGAGGAATATATTGTATTACTTTTTCTTCGGGAAATAACTTACACTTGCAAAGCAACTAACTCTGCTAGAATCGATAGCTATTCTATTTGGTGGTAACCCCCCCCACCACCCCAAATGGCAGTTGCCAATCAGGCTTCATTTTTAATGAACGTAAATTTCAAGCGATCATATTCAATATGTTGATGTTATTTCAAGCGCTGTTAAACAAGAGGAACTGCTTTAGTGTTTTGTTATATAGTAGCAGTTAGCTTCGGTGTACTTACTGGTCAAATTGGTTCATGGCTAGCTCCCAATAAAACTTACTTAGGAAAACTCTATCTCGCCAGCTTACGTACGATGTGATGTTTCGTACAGTCGATTCCTGGGGAATCGGTAATCTTCTACAAAAAAGTTAAGATTATTTTTTTAATATTAATTAACCAGTGACAACTTGTGCAAAAGCCGACTTCATAAGATTCGCGCAGACGCAGTTCAAGCCACCAAAAAGCATGGCAACGGGCAGAGGACTGGGACAAACCGTACCAAATGGCAAATCGCGTTGTGGAAAAAAATGGTTTCACAGGAAAAAAAGAGGTTTCACATCACTTCTCTGTTCTGCAAAATTGATGGAACAATATCGTAGTGAGTACAAGTGTGTTCAAGTATTCAGCAACTAAATAAATCTATCGTCACTGAATTTTCTGCAATTATTGTATGATTATCATGCGATCTGACGTGTGTCGGCTGAGCCTAAAAAAATTAAATCAATATACATATAAATGCCAACATTTTATGGATTGGAAAATGTCATGTGAATTATATAGCTGATTTCCTTCTAATATTTATTCCTTCATCTTCCTTAAGTGTGTATCCAGCACAGGGTCGTGGTGAATTCCTCTGCAACAGTATTGCAAAGTCTGGCAAGACCGTGTCATTGTGGTTACGGCATGAAACGAGGCGCTTATTGTAAGAGAAAAAAATGCCCTTTTATTAAACCCTTAAAAGGACTAACACAGGCACCAAACAACCACCGACACACACACAACAGGGAAACACGGGAGGTCAGACACCAGACAGTAAGGGACACCCTTAGTGGGTAATTTATATGGCTAAAGACACGCGAGGATCACACAGGGTTCACCTATGACGTGGACAAGGACTCGCATGACTGTAAGGAATACAACACTAGTATTTACTATAACACACAGGTGTTATTTACAATATTCCCTGCATGCTCAGCATACAAACTGGACTCCGCTATGTGGAGCCATGTCACTGCCCCCCCTCCCAAAAGTCGACCATCCTGGCAACTGCTACAGCCAGTCCTCCACTATATCCTCCAACAAGTTGCAAATGTCTGGCAGCAGCCACCGGTGCTCTCTCTCAGGTGACTGCGGACATGCTGAGCAGCCGGGGAGCACTGGCAGAGCCGGGCTGCTAATGAGCTCCGAGCTGCCAGCAGTCACTGGTGGTGCGAGTCCCCCTGGGCCTTGGCCCTTCTTCTAATGCGGCTTGTTGGGGACCTGTTGCCGACTGCCAGGCTGTTGCTTCTGCTGGCGCGCAACTCCAGTGGATTCGTGCGGCTGCTACTGGCGCTGCTTGGCTCTGCCGCCGCTTCCCTTGTGAGCTCATGGCGCTCCTGAGCCGGCTGAGCCTGCCTTGGCGCAACTCGGCCGCCGTGTCTTCCGCTTTGCAGCTCCATGGCCACCTGCAGGTCAGCCAAGCTAGAGCAGGCTGTCAAGGCAATGTCCAGGTCACCTGTTTCTGCTGTCCCACTTCTGACACCAGCGTAATGTCTGGCAAGAAACAAGGAGGCTTATTGTAAGAGGAAAGAATGGCCTTTTATTAAGCCCTTAAAAAGACTAACACAGGCACCAAACTGACACACATAACAGGGACACATACGGAGATCAGATGCTGGACAGTAAAGCCTAGTACATACTTCACTTTTGTGCATGTGAGCCCAGTACATACTTCACTTTTGTGCGTGTGCTTTCAGGCTGGGGACAGTAGTGTGTGCGGTAGCTTGTGTACACGCTACATTTGGCTAGGGAGACGAACGGTCGTGGTTGGTGCATACATACAGCAGTGATATTCCAGCAGACCAGGAGAGGGCAGACATATTGCAACAAACACATTGCAACATACAAGCAGTGCAGTGAGACAGGTAAGCTTATATGAAGTTGTATAGTTATTATCCAAGGCTTGGGCAGTATTATGGTAATAAGGCATACCACAGTATTTTGAAATCCTTACACTCCCCACCTCCTTGGCGACTTTTATCGGCAAGATTTCAAAATACCAGAATACTACTCCTTTTTTAAAATACTGTATACCTTGGTATAATGTCTGGACAGTATGAAAAATGAGATATGCGGGTAGATCCGCCCCTCCTCATACAGCTGCTCTCCATTACTACCACCGCAACAACTATTTTTCCTCTACGCTTTCGTCATTGACCACTGATCTGTGAAACTCCACCCTGCCACCTACTGGAAATACCTAATCAATTATCCTGCACAGGCATGGTCGATGCCCACGGATATGCAAGGTTTCTGCTAGACATAAAAATCTAGGCTGCACATGCACCATCCACAGTCATGATGATGAAATTTATGCCTCATCCTCTCATCCACAGCTGAAAGCGCGCGCAGGAACGTGATGTATGAATTGGCCTTTAGGCACACATGGTGGGTAACTAGGATTAGTTCTCAATCCTGTTCCTGGTGCCCCTTCCCCCCCCGCCAGAATGTTTTCACTCCAACCCTACCTTAATCAGGTTTATATGCCCCTTAATATCCTAATAATTAATGTATCAGGTTGAAAGCAGTGTGGGTTGGAATAAAAACATTCTGATAGGGGGGCAGCAGGAGCAGGATTGAGGACTAGGGTGAGTATTGTTAAAATAGGAAAATTGCTTTCTGGAAAAATAATGGTGGTGGCTTAATGGTTAGGGAAGCACACTTCCTGACCAGTAAGACACCACTAAGGTACCCTGAGCAAGGTACCACCCCCAAGCACTGCTCCCTGGGCACTGAATTAGCTGCCCCCTGCTATTTCACGATGTCACATACGGGTTAAATACAGAGGACACGTTTCGTTGTTGTGCTGTGGTGTGTCAACAATGACCACTGATCACTAAATTAAAAAAAAAATCTAATTCAATGTCTTGAATCCCAACTTGATACCATTCTAAATACAATAATGCCCCTTGGACACTATATAGAAGAGAAAATAAAGTATTACAAATAGATTATTGCAATGTTTAACTGTCCCATTTTACCAGGTGTCCCGTTTTCGCAATACTCCCCCTATTGAACTATACAGACACGCGAGGATCGGACAGGGCTCAGATACAGCACAGCCAAGGATACAGGCGACAACATGAAACAGAACACAAGTATTTACAATAACACATATAAGGACTATTTACAATATTTCCAGCATGATCGGCACATTGACTGTGGCAGTGATATGCGGGATATCTCGCCGACGCTACAGTATTTATATAATGAGTCATATTTTCTTTTAAAAAATTCTAGGCATGAACCGGCATAGCCGGTGTAGCCATGCCAATATTTAAATAATAAATCGCTCCTAGGTGAAATATTCTGGCAACTGACATCGGCTTAAAGAGGTCATAATAAATGTCAGCTATGCAGAGATATGGTAGACTACCGTCTACAAATAAAGAAGAAATCAGCTTAATGTCACAATAACAGCACTTTTGCTGTCCTGATGAAGGACAACCAGCACTATCGACGAATACTCAGTTTTGATTAACTTCAGTGATTTTAACCTTTTACATAATTGTGATCAACCATGTTTGTGTAAAAGTTACTACTACATTTGAGATTTATTAATTTTATAGATTTTATAATGACAAACAAGTCGGGTAAGATTTTTAACAAGCTGTGTTTTTACATAAAAGGCTTGTAAATGTCTGTCGTAAGTTATAATGAATCTTCACAACATTAATTATTTATTATTAATAAGCATATGAAAAGGAAGCAAATGAGTGTGAATCCTTTACTCGAGTCGGTGCGAATTTAATGGGCGGGTTCAATCGCTCGCGTTACTCGCGGATTTGGGAATATTTAACAGCGCTCAGCCAATGGCGATGAACACGTGAAAATGGTCCGTGTGTGAAAAGGTCTGTCATCAGGCAAATACCAGCAAACCCCGGGCTGCTGGCCGTGGCTGGGAACGTTCAGCAGAATGGAGACATTGTTAGAATCGGTGCTTGTCCTGCGCGCCCTGGTTGTAATCGGGGGTTTCACTGTTCTGTTTTATTGCTGTAAATTCACGTGGAAATGCTGGCGCGGCTTTCGGGTTTACGTGCTGTCAGAGTACTGGCGAGCGGATCTGAGAGCTTATGGACAGTGGGCCGGTAAGTTCAGGAACCGCGACCGGAACCGGGACCGACGCACCTGTAGCCATGAGTACTCGGGCACCCAGCCGGGTATGTTTCATAAGCGCCTGACAGCGAACAGACGATAAAGAATATTAGTACCTGCGAGTAATAGGAAGTGGACGTTTGGTGAAGCAAGTTGCGCTTTGCAGTTGCCGAAGCTTGGTAGTCGGTAGTAGCACATTAAATTCAAAACAGACCTTCGACACGTTACCCCAGACAATCCGCACTTATTTGGTGTTTTATATTTTTGCATGCATCAAATTGCTGTTTCCAGACTTTGTTTTGTTTTGCTGTTGCCACTTTATATTTTCATATTAAAGATCTAGTATCTTACAATGAACTAGATGTGATCTAGTCCATGCTGTCCCGGGTACTCGGACCTTGATGTGGGACCTGCTGGAACTTTGGGGTCCGCTATTGGATGTTTTACTGCATTATCTAATTCTTAGTTTGGGCTTCATTAATACCCCTCACCTTCTTAAAAAACGAATGACATGGTAGCTATATTAAAAGGCCAAACAGAAGGGTGACAATTTTGGTGTTCTTGAAACAGCATAAAATTTATTATGAAATGACGTATTAAAGGACGGATAAAGACGAGTGAAAAGAAAATAGTGAGAGCAGTTAATGGGCAGGTGACTGATTCGAAATATGATTTCGGGACAAACGTACAGATAGGAAAAATGCAAGCAGCGATTAGCATCTAAAGATGGTTTGTTTAAGTTAGCCAGAAGCCGGATTTGTTTACGCTTGTTTCCCCAGCTTTAACTGAATTGTTTAAATCAGAGACCATCAGTCCCAATGCCGCCCTGCCGGTGGCTGTTCTGGGGGGGCAGACTGGGACCAGTTGTCCTGGGGGGGGGCAGATGCATTTGACCATAATGACCTCAGGGTATTACACAAGATTGCCAGGATTAAGAAGCAAAAGACAATTTTGAAAACCGATGTTATTTGCGCAGTCCTTTGAAGTCACATTTTACAGTTTTTACAAATATGTAACTCGCTGTGATTTCTTTTTCATGCTGTTTTGCTTCCTCAAGCTTGACAAATTTATTTTATTTATTTTTGTCGTTAACGTACCTCGCTTTTCACCAACTGAAGTGACTTGAATTATTTTTTAT
>JAODLC010000066.1:3778584-3791185 GCA_026781145.1 Hippopotamyrus pictus | reverse complement strand
GGATGCAAAAATGCATGGAGGTGGGGGTGGGGGGGTTAACAGCTTCCTGTGCTTCACCAGTTCATGATGCAGTTCCTGTTCAGGGTCATGAAGTAAACCTGACTGCTGCCGCCGGAGCGGACGGACGCGAAGAACACCTGGGGGGGGGAGAGAAAGAGAGAGAGAGAGAGAAAGAGAGAGAGGTGGAGATGTAGAGAAAGAGAGAGAGGTGGAGAGGGAGATTTTACTAATTGATCTGCTTCAGGGAAAGCAAAACAGCCTGTTGCTGTGGATCAGATTTTATCTGCTTTTCCTGTCCTGGGAGGTTAGACAGGAGGGACATTCCACACTGATCCTGACGCAGGCATGTGGCCCTGTGCGTGACCCTGTGCGTGACCCCGGCACAGGCACGCCAGCGCGTCACGCCCGGGACTCACCTTGTCGTTCCGTTCGCACAGGAACTTCAGCCTCTGGGCTCGCTTGTGCATGAAGACGCCGTCCAGGTGGCCCGTCTCCACGGAGCGGATCTCGATGGCCTTCTCGCCCCAGCCCATGATCTGGTTGGAGCAGATGTGGGCTGTGGAGGAAGGGGGGCGTGTGAGCAGGGAGCGGAAACCCGTGGGGTCCCGGCGGGGTCAGGCGGAGGTCCGCGGCGGTTTCCCCTCCCCTCTTACCCACGGAGGTGGGCATCTCGCCCCACTGCAGCACCACATCCTTGATGATGCGCCCGTAGGTGTTCACGTAGACGCCCTCGTCTTCGTAGCACAGCAGCATTTCCATGCCGTCCGAGTTGGGCAGGAACACGATGGCATGGGGAACCACCTGGCTCTGGATCTGCACGTGAGCAGCAGGGGGCACCCTGGTCAGGGCGCTGATATCAACCCCACCAGCAGGGGGGGCTCTACTCTTCAGACAGGCACCATATTTAGACAACTCCAACAAAGACATTCCTTATTTTTTTGACCCAGAAGCCAAATTATTCAAGGAAAAAACATACATGCACGGGGATGTAGATATCGTAGTTGTTCCCAGAGTCGACGTCAATGGCGTGGAAACCTGCACTGGAGCCATAGATGACCTTTAACCTTTGACCTTCTTCCACTGTCAGGTCAACCAATTGGGGTTTGTGCGGCAGGTCGCCAAAGGACTGAGAAGGGGGAAAATATTTAAAAAAAAAAACAAAAAAACATTGATACTGGTAAAGGTAGGCAGGGCTGCTAGGCTGGTTAATGAGATGCCACGCTAACGAGCCATGGTGGAGCCGAGGACTCCCAGCGGCATTTAATTAGAGGAGGAAGGAACAGATTTAAATTTGGGAGCAGAGAGCAAACCCACAGCAGGACGGATCCTGAAGCACCCCACCCAAAAAGCCAGCCACGCGCAGAGAGGGGAGGGCCACCACCTTCCAGGGCTGATGGGAAAATCCGTGGAGAAAACCCGAAGCAAGGAAAACAAGGGTGCGAAGAGAGCAGGAGCAGAAAGGAGGAGCAGAAAGGAGGAGCAGGCCGCTCACCTTGAAGGCCATGAACTTGTGGTAGGGCTTGGGTGCCCAGGCGTAGACCTCCACAGAATTCTTTAGGGCAATCACCAGGAACTTGATGCGCTCGTACTTCACTGCAAGCGGAGTGCACGGGACACATTTAATCTCCCATGTGATTAGAGGAGAGCCAATCAGAGGGCAGGAAAATGAGACAACCCGCTGGGCCCACCCTACCATCAGATGGAGGCGGGAAGAGGAAGCGTTATCACCTTTCTAACAACGCGGTTACCCTGCACTCACTCACCCACTTTGTAGTGCACACAGCCCTCCATCTCGCCCACGGTAGTCCAGCCCTGCTTCTTCTCCACCTCGGGGTCGTTGTGGAGGATCTTGTTCCGCAGCCAGGCCAGGTAGTAAACGCGAACCTTGTTCTTCTTGCCTATAAGGCAGAAAGAGTCAAACTCTCCTTACAAGCTCCAGAAGTCTGTTGGTGCAGTTTGTTCAGGATCACGCTCCTGCTGTGGGCTGGTACTGAGACATGCAGGAGCCCCAAACACCCTTCTCTGCTGCTCATACTTGGTAGCCATTTTCAGCCTCAAATCTGCAACCAAGGGAGTTATACATGCACAGAATGTTCTGAGGGCAGAATGAAAAACGATTGGTTCAGAAAGATAACCAATCAGATTGTGCAGGGGGTGGGTCTAAGCAACTAGAGGCAGCAGGCCTAACCAATCAAACGTCTTGGTCCTGCCTCCTCTAGTCGCTTGGACCCACTGCCTCTACAATCTGATTGGTTCTCTCTCTGAACCAATCATTTTTGTTCTGCCCTCAGAGCATTTTTGTGCAAGTAAAACTCCCACAAGCCAACTCTGCAAGCCAAGATTTGGGCACGAGAGTTGGTCGGCGTTAAGCGGAATATCACTCCATTCTTTGAAACACGACTTAGGAGGCAAGAGAGAGGAAAAGGATAAAGCTACGTGCTAAAAGGAGCACCTGAGATGGTGATGAGCAGATTGAGGCCTTCCAGCACGTCCATCTGCTGAAAGCGCCGGGAGTTGATGAGGGGGTAGACCTTCCCCTGGCCACTGCGGTCCAGGAGCTTCAGCCCGTTCTCTGTGCCCACGAGAAGGTTCACCCCTGCACAGCCAGAGCGGAGAAAGCAGTCAATTATCTTCAGGGGCCCATCTGGACTCTGCAGGTCCTGCAGCAGAACTGTTAAGTTTAGGTCCAGGAAGTACAAATCCTGACCGAGATTTTGCATCACCCAGCCAGTTGAGTACTCTGCCAGTTGAGTACTCTGTGGGGCAGCCATTAACGACCGTTTTTCTATGGGTTCATCTATTATCTATTACTAATCTCAACGATTAATTTTCCTCCAGAAAATTAGAAAAATAAATTGAGCATTTAATTTAATTTTATTTTGACAATAAACCACGTTCTTGCAGGGCTTTAGATAACGGACGCCAGCTTTTCGACACTATATGGACATTATTTTCACCCACGATTTGATAAGCAGATAAATAAATAGTAATGTTTAAATTATTTGACTATGATTACTATACAATATTTCAGTGATATTAAAAGAAAAACATGTTAAAATAAATTGAAGCATAGAAATCATAAAGGTAATCAAAATAAGTCAATTTGAAATATCGATGTCAATCCATTTTTAGCATCAATGTTTTCGATTACATCGACTAAATCGCGGCGGCCCTAGTACTCTGTGACTCTATGCTCAACTGGTTGGTTGAAACAAAATCTAGGTCTGGATTTATACTCCCTGGACCTGAACTCTCTGAGTGCGTGACGAAGGACCCACCCCAGAGAGCAGCACACAGGATCTCCGAGTTGAACCTCTTCTTGTACTTGCGGATCTCGGGGGTGTCGTTGGGGGGCCTGGTGTTCGTTGGGTTGACGTTCACCATCGAGCCTTTCCTCACCTCCATCTTGAGCTGCTCGAACCGGGGGCCAAGGCCTGTGGGGTCAGCACAACATCATCGGAGACGGCCGCCAACAGAGAGACGGGCAGCAATGGGGGGAGGTGGAGTCTGTTCAGACTGAGGGGAAAATGGACGAGGTCTCCAGCCTGACCGTAACGAAAACGACCGGCAGATTGTAGCCAAAAAAGGACCTTTATTCATTAAATAATCTGATAAACTTTTAAGTTTATGTGATTCAAACACATTTTTCAGTTTGCGAACACTGCAGACTTAAAATATGACTGAAAGACCACTGTCCTCATTTTCTTTTTACCCGAGTGATAGATCTACCACAGATGCAGACAGCTGATGACCCACCTTGCTGAAAGGCAGCATCTCCTCCCCCTCCTGACGGCTGGTACATCCCAAGATCCACGAAGGTGGTGAAGGACGATTTGCCAGAAGCTTTGACCAATCCCTTGGACTGATACTAAAAGGTAACATGATGATCCAGACATGTGATTGGGCAGGTACCATTTGTCCAAAACACAGGGGGGGCGGTGAACTGAGTGACTTCACTTAAAGGCTAATCTGTAAATGTGTGAGGCTCACGTTGTAGGCAGGGTCCTTCCCAGGGGAGGAATTGGAGGCGGTTTCTGTGGGAGAGTGAGTTGGCTGCACCACATCCGGCAGGTTGCTGTAGCCATTGTGGCTGCGCTTCTCTGGTGTCTGAGTGACAGGGAGCGCAAGCTGAGAACCCTCAGCCAGGACAGCACATTCTAAACCCTACCTCATACCCTGAACCCTGCACCCTAAGCACTGGAGCATTAGCACTTCTTTCCATGGGTACCTCTCTCTCCCTTCCCATAATCCTCTGCTGCTGTGACCTGGGGTTATTTCACAGAGGCTTTCAGATGGCAGCACACTCACCCGCTGCACCAGCAGGGTCTGGTCCCCGTACCCTCCGGCCTGCTGCACCTCCTCCGCTTCACCCACCTCCTCATGCACTACCATGGTGCTCACGGAGTCGGCGTCGGCGTCCCGCGGCCTGGGGGAGGAGCAGATAGGGATACGGTTCAGGTGGGAGGAGCCTCGAGGTGACCCGCCACCTGTGGCGGCACCCCCCCTCACCGCTCCGTGGGGCTCTCCTCCTCTGGGCCCTCCCCGCTCTCGCTCTCCTCGCTGCTCTCGCTGCTGTCTGACGATGACGAGTAGTCATTAGCTTTGGCCGGGGGCCGGGGGGGCTCCTCCAGGCGCTCCTTAGGGTACAGGCCATGGTCCTGGGTGGGGGAGGGGCAATGGATACATGCCGGTAAACAGATCTGGTTATGGCTTTGGTTAGGGCTGGATATGCAGTCAAACCACCGAGGAACAAATAGGAAAACAAATACTTAAAAGGCACAAAACGACAGCGTCTGAGAGGAAGCCGGGCAGGGACTGACCTCTCCTATAGCCCTCTTATAACTCTGTGCCATAGGGAAGCGTGGTGGAGGAAGAGGGAGAAAAAGGAGGGAATTAATGCAGGCAGCACTGAGCGTTCAGAGCAAAGGGCGCCTGTTTAATCCGAGAGAGAATGAGCAGGAGAGATTCGAACACGAAAAAGGCTCCTGAGCAGACAGAGACTCTCATGGCTTCTGGAGATGGGGGGGGGGGGGCTATTGGGTTACTCACGGCCGGGCGGCTGGGGCGGGACGAGGTCCGCGACTCCCCGGGCTTATGGTGCCCGTCCTGGGGCAGGATGGGGGACGAATCCATCTTCGCTGAGGCTGAAAGACACGACGATGTTAGATGACCCTGCTGGGATGAACTGGCAGACGCTCACGCCGCTGAGCGGGGAGGGGGGCACTGACCCGGCATGCGGTGCCTCTCCAGGGAGCCGGTCTGCGGCAGGTTGCCCGCGCCCCCCAGGCCCTCGCCCCGCTCCCAGCGATCGTTACGGCTCAGGTCCGGATTGCTGGAACGAGAACTGACCTCATATCTATGTTTCTCATTCGAATTTCCTGTACGGGCAGACCGGGAAGCTCACAGACAGGGAAGCTCACAGACCGGGAAGCTCACAGACCTGGCTCTGATGGGGTGCCTGATCCCAGAGGACAGATTGGCATTCAGAGCTGTGGCGATGGAGGTCGTCCTCTGAGGCACCTGGGGAGATGTGGGAGGAGGGACGGAAATCAGGCTTCAGCCAGAGCCAGACTCAAGCTAATCTGGAATCAGTGCTCACTCTTTCGCTACATCACACAATCCCCTGATAGAGTCAGTGGGAAATTTCTAGAAGCTTATTTCTTAGACACTGTTAATTGCTAAAGAGAACTGGGCTGGGATGCTTTTAGCCCATGCAGGCCCAGACAGGGAAGCAGGACTAGTGGGTCGAATATACAGGGCACACCTTGGGAGGCTGCTCCGCCTCATGCAAATGTGACCACGCCCCTCGCTCATCCTTCACTGGCCGAGGCTGGGGGGCGGGACTCTCGGAGGTGGGGTCAGAGTTCTGTCGGACCAGCTCCCTGGAAGGGGTGGAGCGGGGAGCAGGGGTGGGGTCCTGAGTGGGGAAGGCGGACATGGTCTTAGTGGGCTGGTCACAGAGGGACTGCGATCGAGGGACGGGGGCCGCGTACGGCTTGAGGGGAACCAGGTGAGCCATCTGGAACTGATCATAGGGGGTGGGGCAGGGGTGCAAAGATGGGCGGGACAAAGGAGTCACCAGGATTGGTATTGGACGGCACGGCAACAGGACAGGTGGGCAGTCCAATCAAGTGGAAGGACGAGTGAGAAGTCCATTCAGGAAAAGATGAGAATCATAAAGGGGAGGATTAGGGGCGTAGAAAAAGTACAGTGTTAATTCAGGGCGGGGGGCAGGAATGGGAATGACCAGGGCAGAGAGAAAGGGAAAGAGAAGAAAATGGGAGAAAGTGAATATTAGTAATGATATTAACAAGAGAGAAATGTGCTTCATTCAGTCCCTATGCCCACCCACCCCCAAAATGAAGTGTCAGTGCAGCCCTGCTGATTGGAGGTTGACCCCCCACCTCCCAAAACACTGAGAAGTCCTCCTGCATTAAAGCAGCAGAGGAAATACAAGCCTCAAAGCGACCCGCATCCCAGCCCCCCCCCGGCACACCTTTCCCTGGCTGCCCTGGGGTTCGACGGGCCGCTGCATGGGTGGGGTCTGGGCAGCCTGGGCGGCACCCGATTGGCTGACGGAGTCGGACCGCGACTGGATGGCCGTATCAGAGACGGTGGTGCAGATCTTGGGGGAGCCCTGCCTGTTCAGCTTGCTGCGCTCCTCCACCTGGGGGGGCGGGGGGGAGAGCTCAGTCACCTGGGACACCGCGTACGAAGCGAAGGGGAGATACTAAGAACGGAACAGAGAGTCCGCAGGGGACGTGATGACAGTGACACGAGCGGGGCCAGGCTGCCCAGGTTCAGGTGTGGGGGGGTACCTCTCGCGCCCAGGCCGGTTTGCTGCTTGGCTCCAGGTTCTTGCTGTAGTGGTACAGCTGCGGTTTCTTCTCCTGCTGCTGCTGTTGTTGCTGCTGCTGCTGCTGCTGCTGTTGCTGTTGCTGCTGCAGTGACACGAGGTACGCATGTTCCTGCTGCAGCTGCCTCTGCAGCCGCTCCGACTGCCGCTGCTCCTCCAGCTGCTTGCGCTTGTACTCCTGCGATGGGGCGGGTGGGGGGGGGCCATATTTACATACGGATTAGCAGACGGCACGATGCAGCTTAAAGCTTCCGACTGTTCTCGGATCAGATTTATTCAGGGCAGGACACGGATGGCGTCACGCAGACATCCCGTGATTCTCCCGAGGTGAACGCGGTCATGTGGGGGCAGAACCATCACCCAAAGGTAAATGATGTCACATCAGCTGACAGACAGACAGATCAGCGGTGGCCAATCAGATCCGCAAAGGGCGGGTGTGTATGCAGGTTTTTGGGATATGCTGTAGGTCAGCTGTTCAAACCCAGGTGTGAGGACTCTTCAACCAATCAGTCCTCTAATTAGTAATCTAATTAGGGAGTTGCAGCGACAACCCGCATACACACCGGCCCTTTGCGGATAAGATTGGCCACCCCTGAGATAGATGATGCGGGTGGATGCCCCCTCCCCCCCCAGAAATTTTGAATCCTGTCTTTTTAGTCTTGATTTGACGTCCACCAGGAAGTAAATGACTGACGAACTGCAACCAATCAGTGTCCTCGTTGACCCGCCCTCTTTTCATGTAACCAATCACAAGCCGAGCATTAAATATCCATTGGATGGACGATAATATTCCCGCCTTCAGACACACGATCCGTGGGCGCCGAGACCCAGCCTGACTGAGCCGGTCATGTGACATTATGGGATGGGAAGGGGGGGAAGCAGCATTACCATGAGCAGGGCCTGTTCCTGGAGCAGCTGTTGCTGGAGTATCTCTAGCTGTCGCTGTTCCTCCTCTAGCTTGTGTCTTATGAAATCCTGAGGGGAAGGTAAATGAGGGAGAGGAGAGAGGGCACAGCTGAGCACGGCGAAGAAAATCCCGCCTCGACACAGGCGGCACAAATCAGCGCTAATCTGTGAACATTAATCCATCCTTTATGCACTACTCAGCATGACCACTAGGGTACCAGGAGCGCCACGGATAAACAGCGGTAAGAAAAAGCAGCGCAGCCTCGCAGCACCTCCAGCTATGAAACTGCTTCATCAACCTGCCACCATGGCAACTACTCCGCAAGCATTCCGCCACCCTCCATCTCAGGACGGCTCGCGATTGGCCAGGAGGCTGCGGACGTGCCGCCTCATTGGCCGCAGCCCGGCACGCCCGACGGAGCCGCACCAATCGGCTCACCTGCTCCCTCTCGGCCAGCCTGCGGTCCTCCTCCCTGCGCATCTCCTCCAGTCGGCGGTGGCCCTTCTCCTGCTGCCGCACCATCTCCCGCTCCTTGCGCTGTTGCTGAGAGAACAAGGGAAGGATTGAGGGAGGGATGGAGGGAGGGAGAGTGGAGAGAGAAGAGAAGAGTAGAGAAGAGAGCCCTCCCCCCCCCACACCCCCCATTGCTGAGCAATGCATCACATTGGCCTAACTGCAATCCACCACAAAATTCACCCCTTCTGTAACAGCTCACCGACCCACAAACCACTCAGGTCGTTCTGTAGCGCCCCCTGCAGGGCTTCCAGAATTATGACACTTATTGCACAAGACAACAAGGCCGAACTTGTGTGCCTCCCGTTCTTCATGCAAGCCAGCCTGACCCCGCTGCCTCCCGCCCTGCGCCGCAGGGGTACCTCCTCCAGGCGGCGCCGCTGCTCCTTCTGCTCCTCGATGCGTTTCTGCCGGTCGTGCAGCAGCTGCCGTTTATGCTCCTCCGGGTCGCGCCGCTGGGCCGCCAGCTGGGCTTGCTGCCGCTTCAGCGCCTCCGAGCGCTCCTTGTTCTCCTGCTGCAGCCGCAGGAAGTCCCGCCTCAGGGTGGACTCGCCCGGGACGTTCAGGATGGAACTGTAGGAGGGCAGAGGCCCGGCAGGGGTGGTCAAGCTAACGGTAATGGACCAGGTGAGAGAGGACCCAACGCTAACAGGCCGAATGTGAGACTGCCAAAGGCGCTAACGCTAACGGGCTAAACAGAAGAGGTTACCAGGGCAGGCAGAGGAGGCTGGTGGTCTTGCTAACATTAATGAGGATGGGCCAGATGCGGGAGGCCCTAACGTTAACGGGCTGGATGCGGGAGGCTGCCGACGGCACCGATGTCAATGAGGCAGTTGGGCGAGGCTGCCGATGGTGCTACCACTGACTGGGTGGATGCAAGGAGGCGCCAATGCTAATGAGGTGGATGCGAGGGGCCTCGATATTAAGTGTTGACACGAAAGGAGCTAACGCTAACAAAGCAGTAATGCTGATACAAGAGGTCGCCGGTAGCGCTAATGCTAATATAACGGGGTCGACACAGTAATGACCCAGTGACACATAGGGCAGATGTAAGAGGCGGCAACACTGACAGTACAGACATGACGGGCTGCTTGCATTGGTAATGCTAATGGGGTGGACGTGAGAGGTTGCCGGCGGTGCTAATGCTAACGAGGCGGACGCGAGAGGCTGCCAGGGATGCTAATGCTAACGATGCGGACGCGAGAAGATGCCGGCGGTGCTAATGCTAACGAGGCGGACGCGAGAGGCTGCCGGCGGTGCTAATGCTAACGAGGCGGACGCGAGAGGCTGCCAGGGATGCTAATGCTAACGATGCGGAAGCGAGAGGCTGCCGGTGGTGCTAATGCTAACTAGGCGGAAGCGAGAGGCTGCTCCTGGTGCTAATGCTAACGAGGCGGACGCGAGAGGCTGCCAGTGGTGCTAATGCTAACGAGGCAGACACGAGAAGCTGCCGGCGGTGCTAATGCTAACGAGGCGGACGCGAGAGGCTGCCGGTGGTGCTAATGCTAACGAGGCGGACGCGAGAGGCTGCCGGTGGTGCTAATGCTAACGAGGCGGACGCGAGAGGCTGCTCGTGGTGCTAATGCTAACGAGGCAGACGCGAGAAGCTGCCGGCGGTGCTAATGCTAATGAGGCAGACGCGAGAAGCTGCCGGCGGTGCTAATGCTAACTGGGGGGGGCGTGAAAGGCTGCTGATAGTGCTAATGCTATCGTGGCAGACACGAGAGGCTGCCGCTGATGCTAATGCTGATGGGGCGGATGCAAGGGGCTGCCAGCGGTGCCAATGCTAACGGGGCATTACCTGGACTCACGCTCGTCGCCACGGTTCTCGTCCTCCTCGTCGCTGCCGCTGTACTCGTATTCCGTCTCCTCTGGGAGGGAGAACAGAGGCGTCACCCTGGGTTCCCCACACGGACATTAAGAGAAACTCACAGAAAGGCATGCTGGCTCCTCACCCTTCTCGCCCCGCTTCTTGCGCGTGCGGTCGATATGGTCCTTGAGCTGGATGCGCACCTGGCGCTCGGTAGGCTGGTCACGGATGAAGGGGTGCTTCAGCAGCTGCTCCGTGGATGGCCGGCTGGGGTAGGTCTTCACTAGGCAGCCCTCCATGAAGTCGATGAACTTCTTTGACCTGGAGCGGTGAGGAGGAGGGGGGGCGGGACCCAGGGGGTGGGAGCGGAATCAGGACAGGCAGGGCCTCCAGCAGCCAAAAGACAAGAGGACAACGAGTGACCGGATCAACGGCGACCCGGAGGAGTGTGACACACAGTGTGAAAACAGAAGCGTGCAGAGGAAGGGAGATGTGGGCAGGGAGGTGAATGAGGGGGCACTTAGGAGAGGGAAAAAATATGCAGAAAAAAGGACAAACACTCACCATTTTTTGGACTTAAGCTTTGGAGGGGGGTTCCGAGGGATCAGGAAGAGAGCTCTCATTGGATGCATGTCACAGAGTGCTGATGGGGTGGGGTTGGGGGCGGGGGGGTAGAAATTAAAACAGGTAACTGCATAAGCAGTTTTGGATACAGGGTTTTGACAGCACGGACCTCATTAAATATCAAACATGCTTCATCCCGTCACTAAATCTGACTAGATGAAAGAAAGCTCCTGTTACCATGGTAAAATTCTTAGCATACTGTTGGCAAATTTAACGGCCAATCATTGCCCCACACCTACACCGTCACTCATCATCACCCCCCCCCCGCAAAGCCTCCAAGGGCCCGGCTGTTGTAGTGCGGAGCAGAAAAAAAATATATAAATAAAAATCACAACGACACCATATTTATGATGTCATGCCACTCTGCAAAGACTGGGGGGCCAAAATTCCTTGGGAAAGGTTAGCGTTAATTTTACGCCATAAACCACTTAGCCTGGTGGCTATGTTTACAGAACGAGCTGCTCTGGACAGGCTGGTGTGGTGCCACGCATCCCCCCCCCCCAGACAGCGGTTTTACCATTCAGCCCTGAGCACGAGGGGCACAGTTCATAAGGCGATTTACTGAACAATCTGTAGAAAGATCCGGATCTACTCACGTGGAGCGCCTTCCGCCATCTCTATAGCCGTGATCCCGAGCGACCAAATATCACTCTGTACAAAGAGCAAGGGGGGGGAGGCAGGGTTGAGATTTACAGCTATCACACACACTGAAGTTTAAAGCCAGACGCACAGACAGACACGAATACACGTATGGATACACACCCTGTAATCGTAGGTGGAGTCAGGGTTCTCGTCGCAGGCGATGACCTCAGGCGCCATCCAGTAGGGGGTGCCGATGAACGTGTTCCTGCGGCCCACCGTCCTGTCCAGCTGGGCGCTCACCCCGAAGTCCACTGCGGGGACGAAAACAAGCGAGGTCAGGAAAGGCACCCGGCCAACATTTTACCCCTGAGTAACTCTCAGCACGAGCGAAAGCAGCACCACCTGTCCGTATGGGGAACGCTCCGAAATCCCCCATCCCATAAACACCAGAGCGGGCTGTTTAAATCCACCACAGCCTCCTCCATCATCCGCTTTCTGGGGTGATTCTGATGTGCAGTTACACACCCACCCAGAGCCGGCCATGGTCAGATAAGCGAGATAAGCTGTCTGTCTTCATTCCAAAAAAAATCACGCCAAGGTTAATTGGTTCCGAGCCGCCGGCTATTTGCGGAATGTTCAACCTCAAAGCACTGAGCTGGAATTTTGTTGGTGCGGAATTTGTGAGGGGGGGGGGGGGGGGGGGAAGGAAAAAAAAAAAAAAAAAAAAAAAAAAAAAAAAAAAGACAGCAGTAATTTGATAACGGCAAGGTTTTAAACTTTGAGGGACCAGCAGCACGAGAAAGACTGCGCAAAAAAATCTGTTTAAAACTAAAAATAAGGGCCGAAAGCAACGTGGCAGCTGAGCGCGAGTGAGAAGTCGGCGATTCATAACCCGAAAACGGGTACGATCAGAGGCACGGAGAGCGGGCGGGGCAGACCGCCCTCGCCTGGCACGGACTGGATCTCGCCGGTTCTCACCCAGCTTGACCTCCGCGTTCTCAGTCAGCAGCACGTTCTGGCCCTTGATGTCTCGGTGGATGACCTTGTGGGCATGGAGGTGGGACAGACCCTGCGCGAGACACAGCGAGGGTGAGTGATGCGCTCCACCCTGCGGCGACCCACCCCATCCGCGCCCCCCAGAGCCCTAACCCTCAGGATCTCCCGGCAGATGTAGGCGATCCAGTCCTCCTTCAGCGAGTTGCCCTTCGTGTTCTTCACCAAGTCCGTGACGGAACCAGCGCCGCAGAACTCCATCACCAGCTGAGGGTGGACGCAAAAGACAAGCGTGAGAGGCGCTAGCATTATCGGG
>JAODLC010000066.1:3757485-3773603 GCA_026781145.1 Hippopotamyrus pictus | reverse complement strand
ATAATAATAATAATAATAATAATAATAATAATAATAATAATAGATCGAAATGACAATCAATCCAGGGCTGGCAACTTTGGTCAGCTGGTTGGCGTGAGATTTTCAATTCTAAACAAGTCTAGACACGTATTTACATGTATGTAAGAGTTTTATTACCTTGTAAATAGTCTGTAGGGCTTGCAAACTACCCCAATGCTTTGATGTAGCTAATTTTAGGTTTATATTGAAATAATATAGATTTGCTGTAAGATTTATTGCCCGGGAATCAGAAATCGTGAGCGTCACCCAGGCAATCAAAAAAGTCTGCGTCCGATTTAATGCAGTCAACGGCAGGATGGTTACCCAGCTAACAGGGAACGTTCCCAGAACTTTAACGGCACGTACAGATCTTTCCAAAAACTGGTAGATGACGTTCGTACTGTAATGTTAATGCAACACTATTTCCACCTTTTACATTGGTAACATTATTACCTGAACACCCTTTTAAGGCAATGTAAAGGCTAATCAGCTAGGCCTACGATCCCGATCAACTAGCCTGCTGAGAAATTGAGTACTTAAAAAAAAAATCAATTTAAAGCAGCAGTCAATTTACCATAATTTACGTAAAATTCTAATAAGATGCGCATGTATGTATTTGTGATAAGTAGCGCGTTTGGTTTGACAGGCTGATAAAATCGTTATTAATGATTCAGTGACTTTCACGGGCACTTGGGTAAATCATCACCGGACATATTGTTAGTATTTTATATAAAATGCATCTTCCGAGCGGCCTGCGGGTGACACGCAGGTAGCGGATTAAGTGTTAAAAGCAGCATAAGCTACAGAGATCTGTGTCATTATAAACCTCTAACCTGCTATATATGCTCAGCCACATTTCCACTGCCCGCTCGCGGGCAATGACACGTGGTTATAGTTGAATAATGCTGCAGCAGAAGGAAAGTTACCTACTCATTAGTGAAGTACAAAAGCTTAATAAATAGGGCCACGGCGATGGTAAATATAACTATGGTTAACAAGAAAAAAAAAACTCGCGCTTATTCAATTCCTGACAAGACAAAACCGTGTATCGACTATTAAAACCCCTTCATTTGAGTACATTAGCGCCCGTTTATATCAAGTAGTAGAAGTAATGTACTACAAAAACTGACTTACTATTTACTTATGCAAATTGGCGACTTTTTTTTTTTAGTCAGCTAGTGTCAATGAAAGCCTATTAAATGACCGGGTTTGTGGGAGTCATCAAGCTACAATACTAAAGAAAATGAGTTATTGGATCAAGGAGGCTAAAAGGGGACAGGGGATAATCCAGACTGGAGATAAGTCTCAGCGGACACCTGTCTTGTCTTTCAAAATGGAGCGGAGCGCCGTTTGCTGGCGCGTCCCTCCATCCACATGACAGCACAGCCTTCCACTCCAGCCTGTTTTTAATAATGCTGAACATGAGCCTGGTTCCCAGCTGCCGCCGAACTGCGGCTCTCCGGCGAGATGGATGCGGTGAGGGAGGCCTGGGCGTGTTTGCGCACTTAAAGCGCGCTGGAGGCCGGGCATTTCCCGGCGGGACCCCGCTAACATCCAGGCACCGGGGCTGGTAAAGGCTGCGGAATGTGCCGTCCCCATGTGGCCCGAAGCGCCTGTCACCCTGTAAACTCCCGGTTCTGCTGATTGGTACCTAGCTAAAGCTAGCAAATGAGTCTGGCAATGGGATTACGTATTTCTGAGCGCATATTAAATTCGTCAACCCCAAACAGCCCAGATATTTCGCGCAATCAACCTGAAAGCTATGTAAACAAATCTCAAGCGCGTCACACCATAGCCAAAATGATGGAACAAACGTATCAAAGCGATCTTGTAAACTGTCTTCTTCGAGGAACACAATCTTTTCAGCAAAAATCCCTGTAAATGCAAATACGCGGTGTTTTGGCTGATACGTGGAGTTTAATGCAACGCTGATGGACCTCTGCATGAACAACCTGCAAGATCATGTTATTACAAGCACCCAGATAAACAAAAGTACAGTAGTGTCACCTCTAATAGTCGAGATACCGAAGATGGGTAAAAATTTTGTACATCACATATCATGCACTTACCCGCAAAGCACCCAGGTCTATGTCATCCAGGCTGCGCGTAGGAGCGTTTTCAGACATTTTGTCCAAACTTCAAGAGGAATTTTGCAGTGATGTACTGTTATATAAATCTCACGGGAGCTGGTTTTCGCCTTAACGTTATCTAATTTAGTCCGATAAAATCCGTAAAATCTGAAACGTTTCCAGTGGCGTTTTTTCGGACATGCAGTATATTTGATCCACTTGGCTGAGCTCCGCAATCACTCGTATGTTAACTAGTTCATTAAAGTATAGTTAAGCATCGGATGAGCTGTACTTTATAACTAAAGCCCAGCGAACGGTCCGCAGAAGCGCAGCAACCCCGGCTGTGCTCAGACTCGCACGGCGGCGCCGGTCAGAGGCAGCCGGAGAAACGCGCAGCCGGGCGCAGCGCCGTACATGTCGGAAACGCTGCCCGGCTCACACCCCAGCCCGGCAGGCACGGATCACTGGGCGGATCGGCCACTAAGATCCCCAGTCGCCGACGGTCACGGATGCGCCACACCGGCACCGAGGGCTGGGCAAACATGCGTGCTCGCAGTACCGACTGACATCCGCATACTTTCGCCCCGGTCTCCGACCGAGCAGACAAGCTGGAAGGCGACCAACGCAAGCCGTGAAAGTCGACTCTTGTCCGTCCAGGTCAAGCCCAAAAGCCCGTCTCGGAGAGCGACTGTTCCCAGCTCGGTGTCGAGCTGCCGGGGTGGCGCATCGAGGTTTTTTTTTTTTTTTTTTCGATGTCTCCCCCCCCTTCCTTCTTCTCCAGCTCCTCCAGCGAAAACAAACTTTAATCCCCCGAGTTGACAGCGTCACCGTGCGCACCGCCCCCAGCCTATTTCGTCCGGGGGGGTGAAACACAACTGTGCAGGAAACAAGAAAAAGACCGATTTGTATACATTAAAATGTCCGAAAAAGAAGTAAGGAAAGACCAAAAGACCAACGCAGCACTTTATGATTTTTAGAGCGGTGGCAAAATCCCTTTTGCAGTCATCTACTTAGATAATATGGAGGAAAGGGAATATCATGGTATAACGTCCCCACCTATCTGCAGACTCAAACCGCACACTTTTATTTATCTTTTCAGTCTTTCTATTCGATCTTCCTGGAGCCTAAAATGTCTACGGGTATCCTGGAGGGACAAACTACATGCTGAGCGTCTCCACCTTTGGCGAACTTAATTGTGCGCTCGTCAGCTGCTATCTACGCTGTATTTAACACAACAAATGCAAAGGAAGATTTTTTTTTTTTTTTTTGGGAAGGAGAAAATAATGAGGCATATATTAAAAATACACAAATATACACATTGGCGACAAGTGGAAATGTAAGTTTATTCGTTGCAAGAAATTAGAACCACAGATTAAAATATCAATTTTTACATTATTGATTTTGTGCAACAAAGGACCGATTTACAAAGGACGTGAGAAAATACAATGAAAAGCCTGGTATTTGATAGCATGTCTGGTTGTATGATAGGCCTAGTATGTCAAATAAGCAAATGCATAAAAAACATTTAGTATGCAGAAACGTCAAATCGGTAACATACAAATAATATAAACATGAGTAAAAACGATTAAAAAGTTATATTTTATGTCGGTATAAAACCTTTACAAGTATTAAATGTTTTATTAAAATTAGATAAATATCGTGACATTTGATGAAGTGCTGTAATTAATTGCACAGGTATCTGTCGATTTTGGTCCGCATTTGGAACTGGGACCACCGCACTTCAATTTGGGTGTCTCTCGATACTTATACGGCAGTGCTCTTCAACCTTTTTGAACCGCGACCAAATCTTTACCATACCAGCTCAGTCCGCGACCCTTTAAGTATAGGTTTAAATTAACGCTATGATCAAACACGCAGCGCGATTTGTAATTTACGCCAATCGATGCCTATTGCACAAATTTGATTGGATGTGCCAGTGAATATTAAAATTCAGCATCTGCGGTTTGGCTTCTCGGATTGGTTAAATGTTCAGTAGTTTTGCGCTAAGCATTTGCAGACCCAAGACCCGTTTATAATTATATAGGTTAATTCTAAGTTTGGGGGTGAGAAATCTGATCGTGGATCAGCATAGGAGCTTGCTGGTTTTAAAACGCTTACATTTTCAACTCCGCCTCACAACCCTTTCAGAACGAGACCCATGGGTTGAGAGTCGCTGGTATAGGGGAGAGACAAGACATTAAGTTCAGGACTGTAATATATACACAGTACTCTACAGGAAATAATGTACATATAAAAGCACGACACTTTATAATGTAAAAGCGATACACCCCTACTGTCCTACTACGTCCACTTTCAGACGTCTCTCGATCAGTGCTATTTACTTACTATAGACCTCGGGTAAATACAAACGGACGTTATTCGACAGGACTCAAGTCGACGGATACCTGTATGCATAATATTTTAGTGAAAAAAGTCGTCTTGGCGTTTCCTGACTATATCAATATAATCCTGACTGATTTACCCAGGCGAGGTATAACCACCACTTACAGCATCCCAGCTCATGTTACAAATATCCACAGCAGGAACTTCAGTTCAAATTTAAGTTCTTTGCTTTTCGCCAGCGGCGTTACCGGCGGTTTAGAGTAAAGTAGTTAAGGAATCGGACTCGTGAACGAGGAACGAAGGAACACTTCGCGGGCACGGTCCCTGACCCGAATTAAGTGAGCTGCGAATTGCTGGCTGTAAGGATTCAGAGGACGTGTAGGTAGCTTCATGTGAGAATGTCGTTTAAGTCGACAAATAAGGTAGCGCGTTAGCACTTGGAGGCAGTGATGTCAACCTGTCTCACAATAACATTACATACATAATCCCCCCCCCCCAAACACACACATAATGAAAGATTCTGAGCCGTCAGCAGGAGCGTTACATAATAATTCACTTGGTTGCCAAGGTAACAGCAGCGGCAGCCATGGCGATTTCTTCGTAAAAGTCCCCTTGGTCCCTCCTGCCCTTTTAACCCTTCGCGTCCCCGTCCACTTCTCGCTGTCCCTACGGCTGACCCTCCTGCTCGTCACCCCGGCCTTTCCTTCCATCTTGTTCCCCCATCTTTTCTCCGCACCCCCATCTGCTTTTTACGTCCGTCACCATAACAACCGCGGATGTTCACACAGCAAGACAGAGGGAGAGCAACGGTGCACGTCCTCTCCCACACCGCAGAGATGGTAAGAGCACGTTAAATGCATCCCCCCCACCACCCCCATTGCTTTCAGTTACACCTCAGCTGATGATGAGCTGCAGGGGAAGAAGAAAAACTGCCATGTTGCCCATCCCTGGCTTCACTGCCCTCATTAGTGTCACAGCTCCTGTTTTAGCTCCAAACCAGCGGGGTGTGGAGTGCAGTGCATTCTGGGTTGCGACGCGGTCGACCGCAATGGCGCGTGTGGACCGGAGCACTATCCGCACCCAGAACATGGCGTCTTGCCCTGGAAACTCCTAGAAACAGAAGCTCTGAGAGGGCTAGGAATTAATGGGGGGATTTTCAACCCCCATGATAAGGAATGTGTGCAAATATGGCAACTATAGAAATTAAGTGTCTTTTACAGTCAGTGGGTCTTTAACCCTTGCAGCCCAGAGGCTTGTGGCCTGGCTGGCCCTGGGATTAGCCTCCCCGCTACGTCCACACCTCCATGGGCACGATGCGCTCCTTGCTGCTAAGCGGCGGAAGCAGGTTCTCCTCGCACAGGAAGTGGAGGGGATAGTGCACCAGTAGGCCGCGCACGGCTCCTAGCTGCTCCTGCGCCTTCTCGGGGTCCGTATCGCACAGCCGCTCTGCCGGGTTCAGCTCCCGCAGGACGCGCAGGCTGGTGACGGAGTCGGAGGGGAGGCAGCGGAACACCTGAGCATGGGGTAGTGGAGGGAAGTATAGAAGTTAAAGTAGAGGTTGGGGCAGAAGACAAAGAGGGTAGAGACAGAACTGTGACTGTGTCTAAATTGTGGTGTTACTCACAGGGTGTGTTTCTATGTACGTGTCTGTCTCTCTCTCCGTCTGTCAGCCTCGCACTCAACCATTCTCCCCACTGGTCAGCTTGTCTGTCTCTCAGCCTCCCTCCATTTGTCTCTCTCCGTCAGCTGCTTTTAACCTGTCTGTCTGTCTCTGTCCGTCTCTCAGCCTCTCTCTCAATCCCTCCGTCTCTCCCTCAGACTGTCCATGATTGTGCGGTGGTTTTTCTAACTCACCGTCTCATAAATACTGGCGTTCGATGCGGCCGTCTTGTTCCACACCTCCTGGAAGAAATCCTCACTGATCGGATCCTGGATGTCGATGCTGGGGTCGGCGTCGGCCCCCAGGAGAACCCTGGGGAAAAACGAGCAGGATGGTGCCACGGGAGGGCATGAATATCGCGATGCTGGTGGACATGGCGAGATTCCTCCTATCCCTTGTGCACGACCTCTGACCTGAAGCACTCCATGCGCAGGGCCAGAGTCAGGGGCCCCGCCTCGTAGTGCCCCCCCCCCATGCGCGACGGCACCCGCTCCCTGTCCTCCACCAGCACTGCCACCTCGCTGTCCCGGCTTCCCAGCATGCTGCGGTCGTTGATGTTGGCGGAGCCTTGGGGGGGGGCAGGGCAGGAAGGCACCCATAATTACGACAATAGAGGACATGATATGGGGAAGTACGGCGAGAGGGAGCAGGAAGTGGGAGATAAACAGGAGGAGATCCCTAATTTAACTTACCAAGTGTGTCTGTGAGCGTTTTAGCTTAATCACAGGGTCATAATTCAGCGCGGGGATAGTAAAGGTGCCCAGCGAGACGGCTGGAGCCCACGCTGGGCGCAGCATGAGTCCCACACAGTGAAAGGTAATGAAATGCGTCCAAGACAACTATGCACATTTTAAATGGGCTTTGCCAGACATATTAATAATAATAATAATATTGACATCACTAATATAAGGAGCAGGTTATCTAGTGTTCATCACTTAGTCACTCATCATGGTTGTTTATCAAATAATCTGGCATTATTTATTGAGTGCTAATCACCATAGTTACGGTGTCATGTGATATTTAATAATCGTGGCAGCCTTGTGTCATACTGTAGCATCACCACCTGGGGGGGGGGCATCGCTCACCGATGATGTAGCGGCGGTCATCGGCGATCAGCGTCTTGCTGTGCACGTAGATGAGCTCGGTGATCAGCGACCCGGAGAGTTGGGCGTGCGTGCGCAGACCACACAGCGAAATGTACTGGCTCCACTGGTCCTGCACTGGGAGGGGAGCAGTGTTCAGGCACTTAACACACTGGGGGGGGGGTGGAGAGGGTGTTTCTGGTATTCATCAAAACAGTAGGATAAATAATGTCTCTCACACACACACACACACACACACACACACACTCACTCTCTGCTGGCACTGTTGGTAGGGGAAAATGTAAAAGCTTGTTAAAAACACAAGGAAAATAGGAAATTAAGATGGGGGGGGGGTGTCAGAGCTGAAGTTGTGACTTACTATGTTCCTTTAATCTGGCCAGGATGGAGAACTCCCCCCGACACATGGTCCTACATCACAGAGACACAGAAAACTGTCAGCAGACAGATCGCAGCAAACCAATAAACCAGGCAGGAAGTGTGTTACGGCCTGGATGGTGTCAGTCTGTCTGTCAGTCTCTGTGCTTGTTTTATACAGGGCCACTGACCTGTACGTGAAATGCAGGATGGCCTGGATGGCATTGCCACCCCCAACACTGATGTCCCCTTCAAATCCAGGCAGCAGAGGGACCAGCACATAGACCCGGTATGTTTTCTGTTCACTGGGTGGGGAGAGAGAGGGAATAAGCAGAGAGACCTGGGGGGGGCCACGAAAAGGATCACATAAGAATCACGTCAGACACAGGATATAACAGATGCAAGGAGGCAGACATGAAAATGGCGAACGTTCAAACACTAAGTTCGTACTCTATGATACCATCACAAAGAGTAAGAGACCGACCGACCGACTCAGACAGAACGACTCAGACAGACCCAAAAGGCACGTCAAGGGAAAATATCCTCACAGCCAAGAGCTCAGACTCAAGATTCGAACCCGCCGCTCCAGCTGTGCTGATAAACTCAGAGCGGACGCCACAGAAGAGCACCCCCTGCAGGTGGGTGGGTGACCAGGCAGACGGACCTGTGGGCTCGCAGGATGCGTTTCACGATGGCGTCCCCGATACCATTGTGCACATTCTTCCCATCCGCACCGCTGATGAAGAACTGATTCTGCAGGCAGAATGGGGGGGGGGGGGGGGGAGTGAAGCTTCAAGAAATTGGATTGGAAAAGCCTACCCTAAAATGAAGGCTCTTCACACAACCAACGCTCACCTCGATGTAGATGTAGTGCTCACTGGTCTCGATCAGGTGCAGGTAGGCGTTGTGAATGGAGCTCTCGCACGTGCCGGCCGACCAGCGGTCCACGGAGCGGAGCACCTGGCAGGGCGGGCAGAGGCCACAAGGCGGTGCAGCCATTAAGGGACCAGGAGTGGGAGTGAACAAACTGTCATGGTGGGCATGCTCAGTGAGAGCCAGTTTCTCCAAGTGAGCCGAATGTGTGGTGACCTGGATCAGTACAGCAGTCTGCATCTGGCCTCAAGCACTAACACTGCGAACAAGGTCATCTTGCAGACCAAAGCACTTAGGGCCTTACTGTAATCATTCTAATCAGAGCGTGTGTGTGTATGTGTGTGTGTGTGTGTGTGGCAGTGTGGGAAGGTAATAGAGGTGCACCAATCCGATGTTCAAGATCAGTATCTGCACTGATCCATACCTAATCAGATGGATCGGCCATAGATCATGTGAAGGTGTCTGTGAAGGTGTCTGTGAGGGCATGTCTGTATCTATGATGTCTGTGACTGTCATTTATGTCTGTGAAGGTATCTGTATCTGCGTCTGTTGTCAGTGGTACCTGCACGGACGCCCTCCCGCAGCCCGGCACGCTGTACGGCAGCTCGTCCGCCGCGCTGTGGGATTTGGGTAGCAGACACGGATAGAAGTCATCCTTGTATTTGCTCTTGAAAATCTGCCAGGAGGAGGAGACTGACAGTTATTGGGGGGGGGGGGTAGACAGACATGGGACACCAAGGAAACCACTGGGGCCGCGACCTCAGACCTTGGTGAAGTTCCAGCGCTGGATGAAGTGACGTGCCACGTCCCGGGCGGCCTTCCCCTGCAGGGCGGCAGCGAAATCACGCCAGGGCATGCGGGGCACCTGGGAGCGGTCGATATTATCTGGGGGCGGGGATTCCCAATACTCAATACAAGAAGTGTTCACAGCAGGGAAGGAAACTCCCCCAAATAAAACATTTTCTATAATTTCTACTTTTACCAAAATATGTTTGTAAGGGAGTTGAAACAGGATAAAAAAAACAGCCCATGGAAAGAAAATAATAATAAATAACACTGTGTAAAATAATGTGTAAACAGATTAGTCATATTTGTTTTAAACCTTATTTACCTCTGAAACAGATCTTAAACCTGACATTTTTTCCCTCAGGAAACAACCACAAGTAAATTGATTAATAGTCATTAATCCGATCAAGCATTCAGTGAAGTCAAATTTAAAGAAGACGGCTTTGCGGTACAGTTTGCTGGTTTCCAGCCGTGTAGACACACCCACGCACTTACACCCACACACACCTTCAAAGGGGCGGTCCAGCTGCACCCAGTCTTTGTTGATGAAATTGCTATAGTCCTTCCCCAGCCACAGCTGGCTATTTAGCGACAGGTCCTCCGACTCAGTCGGTGCCGGTTCTGGCTCGGACCTGGCAGTCAGAGGCTGGGAGGCCAACCCGTCTGGATCGCAGCCCACTGTGTCGCAAGCCTGTCAGGGGCAGGACCAAGAGGGCACAATGTAACTGGTACCAGCAAGTCTGCAAAATCCATCAATTTGCATCGACACAATCATGGGACAATCGTCTACCCAGATGCTTTGTGGTGCTGGTAGCCCAGCCATATAAAGAGACCCATCACAGCATGACAGCACAAGATCTGCCTCACCTCTGACCCTGAAATGTGATTTGGCGTCTCTGTGACTGACAAGTCTGTCAGCCTATAGTGGCTGTCGTCCCACCTCCCGAAGGCCAGGTCAATTCCACCGACGAATGCCACTGACTGGTCAATGATTACTACCTTCTCGTGGTGGGCCCAGAGGAAGACAATCACAGAAACATGATCGGGATGCCGCATGACCTGGGCGGTGGGGAGGAGGGGGAGAGAGCGATAAAGGACAGGGAGAGACTAAGGAGACACATAATCGAGGTGGTGAGTTGAGCCGTGATAAAAATATCAATGTCAATTTCAATTTGAAGGGATTAAAAACAACCATGTCCTTGCACACTGAGTGCTGGAGGTCAGGTATGGGGAGGGTGTTTCCCAGCCATGTTAGACTCCAAAATACCCAAAGCGAATGGAGAATTAACCCCAAATCAGCGCGATGGCCTCCTGCCACAGCTCTGAAGGGCTGAAGCGATGAGCAATTCACTGAGGGGCATGAACTCCTTAGCATAGCCCAGTAGAGGAAATTTGCATAACGAAGCAGTGCATTGTGGGTGCCCGTCCCACCTTGATGTTGGGGTGCATGTTCATCAGGCATCTCTTGCTGTAGTCGCTGTTGATGCCCAGCGCCAGCTCCACCTCCTTGTACAGCAACACGCACACCTTCACACCTTGCTCCTGCAGGGGGCGCCAGAGAGATGGGAAGGGGGAAACAGCCTTAGATTATTAAAAGAAGGCTGTGGGGCACAGAGAAAGGGTGGGCAAAAACGAATGGAGGGGTTCACTGATAGAGTCAGGGGCCTCACCGCCTTCCGCTTCAGGATGCAGTCGAGACGCCAGTAGTTGTCCGTAGCTGGTCGCTTTAAGTGAACTTCAGGGCTCAGCCTGGGGACAAGGAAACATGCAGAGAAAGAGAAGAACTTTACAGAGGTTTGTGCGAGCTGGGTCCTCCCAGAATCTGCAGGCCATGGCGTGTCAGTCAGCATGTGTCAGTCAGCATGTGTCAGTCAGCATGTGTCAGTCAGCATGTGTCAGTCCAGCAGCGGCAGCATGCGGCTCACACGCTCCGACTCACCACCAGTCAGTGATGAAGATCTCCTGCTTGGCCTGTTCCAGCGCGTCAGCCAGGTCCGAAAAGTAGCCAGAGCCATTCACATACCTGCAGGTGCCAAGGAGCCAGGTTACAAATGGCCGTCCGGCCCACCAATGGCTAACCGGATTTGGCGGCCAGCACCCGCCCTGTTCACCAGCGTGAGGAGAAGCATAGTCCCTCTCTCTATGGAGTCCAGAAAATTTGCTCCATGCCTTTTATCAATTGTTTTACTATTCAAAATAATACAAAATCACAAATCCAAAGCTAAGTGTCTGCTATATGGAATATGGAAAAAAGAATCACCAAAAGAATTAATTAATCGGCAATTAATTCTGTCAGTTAACAGACCGTGTATTTCTACTGACAGTCAGTTTCTATTTCACAGAAAATTATGGTCCTGTTGAATGCTTCTAGATTCCTAACTCCACCCACCAGCCTCTCCCGCCACAGGGTCCTCCACTCACCACTTAGTGAGGGTGTCCTCACGGGAGGGGGCAAAGCCCCCAAAACGCTGCACCTGCAGGAAGTCGCAAGGTTCGGACAGCTGGCGGATCTCATGACTCCACCACTGGGCCTGACGGTAGCTGCTGCACTTAATGACCAGGGTTCTGTGGGGTGGGTGTCATACAGGAAATGATCGTTAACAGGAAGACAGGAAATCATGAACAAAAGCATAGTGTAAACACACCTCCCCTGTCCGTCTTACCGGGCATAGTTCTTGATGCAGACGCCGTGCTCTGTGTCGGTGTAGCATCGACCCACCAGCACCTCCAACTCGGGTTCGAAGAGCAGCACGAAGGAGATCACCTCGGCGTCCGGGCTCATGTACATCAGGAAGGAGTCCTTCACGACCAGCCAGCGTCGCGACCAGCGGAAGCAGAGCTGGTGATGGCCGAAGCAGTTCAGGCCCAGGATGCGGTGACCCCCCGAACGCTTCAGGACGAAGCCCTCCCTGTCAGGGAAGGGGCGGGACCAACATCAGCTGTCAATCACTGTGTTTTAGCCAATTGGCAGCGAGTGTAACCATGAACAGGAAGTGGGCTGAGCCAGGAGGGAAAAGTGGGAGGGGTATCCCACAGATGGATAAAGATCTGGGACCAGCCCGTTACTCGTAAAAAAATTAAATCCTAGATACACACACTGCGCGCACACACACACACGGCAGGAGTGTGAGACTTACAGCCCTTTAGGTCCCAGATCTCTGATGAAGGAAAGAGGACTAACATCCAGGAACTCCAGCTGGAAGGAAAACAGAAATCAGATGAGGAGGCATTGTGCAGTGCATGTGTATGTGTGTGTGTGCACGTGGGCAGTGTGCCCCGTGTGTGCAGTGTGTACAGTGTGTAAAGTGCGTGTGTGCAGTGTGCCCACTGCCTCACCATGCGGTGGTAGTTCCTGTAGAAGCTGTGCTCCAACAGCCCATTCAGATACTCCTCCAGGTGTTTCTGCGGTGACGGGACAGGACATGGAGTTTTTGGGACAATAAACACAGAGTCAATAAACGCAGAGAATGCATGTGTGAGAGCGTTTGGGCGTTGTGGGAGCACACCGGCTTGCTGGACGCCCTCCTGCCTCTTTCATTGTTATGCAAAGATGGCATCTCCTCTGGTAGGGCGCCAAGTTCCTGCCTCTGAGTAGCAAACCTGGGGGAGAGGAGGCACAGGAGGTGGGATGAGAGAGAGAGAGAGAGAGAGAGAGGAGGAGTGGATCACAGATGGAGGTGTCCGACCTTCCCAGGGGGAGGAAGCTGATCATCATCTTGTGCTTGTAAAGGTCGCGGTGCAGGTCCTGGAAGTGCTTGTACTTTCGCTTGATGATCCAGCTGAAGTCGCCGTGCGTCAGGTGGACAGTGTACAGTGTGGACACACGCACCTGGGGGAGGGCGGGGGGGGGGTTACTGGTTACTGCAAACTGCGTCTCACGTTCTTATAAACAAAACCATCAAGAAATGCAAGAGGGCACAAGGTCATTCCGCCAGACTTGCTGCTTTTATTAATGAAAATCTGATTCATACAATCCTGACCAGTGATGACTCAGACACATTTGCTGCATTTCCAGTATTGGGACGGTCTGTGTCTAAACTGCGACGTCGCTCTGTCCGGGGCCACGAGGCCGCCGACTGAGGAAAGCAGAACTGCCATTTCAAGCTAACTAATGCAGTTCACAGCCCCTCCTAGACCGAAAGATCCATTAAAAGACACACATGAAGCCCGACAAGGACCATAAACAGCAGTCAGTGTTTCTTAAAACATCTCTGTTCTCGCCGTATTCCATGCTGCGCTCTGATTGGCCTACTTGTGCGCGCTCCCTAACAGTTGTTTGGCTTTTGCTACTTCCCCTATTAAATGTACAAGAATGCATTTTATATTCATGAATATGAATATTAATAATCCATTATGAAACAGTGAGTTTGCGTGCACACACACACAGACAATATGACACAGCCTGACCTTGGATTGTGTGGTGTACCTCTCGGTGACGTCCACCTTGCAGGACACCGGGATCCCCCGCAGAAACGGGGTCACCCCGACCTCATGGATGGCACGCAGACGGTGGACCAGGATGAAGGAGCGCACTTCTGTGGAACACATACATACATACATACATACATACACACACACTCGTCAGTGCGGCACAAACTAGCAGCCCACCAGTCCACACCCACTCATCTCCATCAGGCAAACAGCAGTAATGCTCACAGCTTAGAACCTTCTTACTGTCAGAGATGGATTTAGCGGTTTGTGCAGTCATGTGACATTTTCCTCCAATCTTATACCCAGTCACCATGTAAGTGAACACAACATTCTTAAGAGGCTCGAAAGCTCACAGTATGTGGCTCGGCCCTGTGTCGCCACTCACAAATAGGTTCACGCTCCCCTTCATGTTACTTGGCCGGTTCTGATTGGGTTAAACCAGCCACTGATTGTCAGTGCCGGTAAATCCCACCCACGGTGGGGTTCTCTCACTGCCACACATTGCGACCCAGTTGCCTCCGTGAGAAATCCATATCCTTACCGCCATGCTGCATCAGGGAGTCCAGCTCGTCTTGGGTCAGGGGGCTGTCGTCCTGAGAGTAGAACCTCTTCATCAGCCCGTGGGCACGCGACGCCTCCACTGCGGGCTCCTCCACGTTAGCCATGGCGTTGGACCCTACCCTGCTCTCTGTCACTCTGCAGGGGACAAGGGACACAAATGTAGCTGAGGGCGGGAGCTGAATTCCTTCCGGGGTGGACCCGCCACGTTGGCGGTCATCGTTAGTTTAGGCCGACGCACAGCGAGTCCCACAAGATTGTAAATGCTGCCTGCTTTTACTTTATGCAAATCACATGCTTTTATAGCGATTGCTCAATGCTGTAGTGCTCCGAATGGGACAGCGGGGATGACTGGCATTGGTGTCAGGAAAATGGGCGGGGTCTGGAAAGAGCCAATCAGATGTAACCCATGTGACTACACCAGAATTCAGCTCACAGAGGAGAATGATGCCAAACCTCAGTAAACACAGGGGGAGGGGAACACAGACACACATGAGACACGAGTTTATAAAAACACACGCATAAACAAACCTGCGCCACAGCCATTTCATTATTCAAACACACCTACTACACCTGGTAATTAGCTGATTAAGGCGTGTTTGAGCAGGGAAACCTGCAAAATGTGTTGGATTCTGGCCCTCCAGGACCGGAACCTTAATATAAAGTAAAATGTTATTTAAACTCCTCCCATTAACCAAAAGCTTCAAAAATAATTATACGTCTGTGGTTTATACACATAAAAAAAAACAATATACAACGGCTGACAGCCTAAACAATCCTATATTCAGCAAAAAGAAAGAGGACATGTATAGACACTAACCAGCTATGCAATCAAATAATTAAAAAAAATAATTTATGAACTGAATTTAACACAACCAACTGTAACTCAGCACTTATGTTGATTTTAAAAACTGAGCTGCATTTTAGGGCCTCTGACAAATGACAAACATGACTCCAAAAGGTCCAGTTTATACATGAATAACTGCTTATTACGTCCTGTGTCCCAGTCTCTGTCTGTCTCACGCCGTCTCTCTCTCTCTCTGACAAACGCATGGTCATGATCACTGTCAGATCAATGCTCTGTGGGTTAAAGGTGAGCTTCTTGGAAAGGCACACCCATACAGCTTGCACAACTGATTTTGCAGGAGCATTCTTACAAAATAAATCACCACACAGATAACAAAACATGAATACCAAACTGCTGGAACTATTTTATTTACTTGAAAGTAAATATCCAAACAAATTTTATTCCTGTTTTCAATGCCCTTGTGGAGAAGATCCTCCCAAAACAATGTTAGGTTAGGAAACAATTCCAGAGATCCCTTACTCTTTTGTAACACGGCAAGCACAATAATACAGCTTGCATGGTTTACTTATTTCAAAAGCCATAGACCAAACAATCCTGGGAAAATGTGTACAAGTTCAACAGGTCAGACAAGCCGCAGAAACAGGGCGCGGCACAGGAAGGTAGGACTACCCGCTTTGAACCGAGCAACAGGAGACAGGTACCGGCATATCCTGTACCTGTAAAAAGGCAAATGGGTCCGATCCGGAATGTGATTACTTGCGATTTTACCGCCTGTTCACCTGCTGTTTCGGGGTGGGTGACACATTTGGGACATTTTGGTGTGTACGTCTTTTCTCATTATGCAACTTCTTCACCGTTATTACTGGAAGCACTAACAATAAAATTACCATAATCAGTAAAGCAGACGCTTGAAGCGGTCGTTTAGGAAACGTGCACGCCCCGAACACGACTTGTACGTTTCAGCCGCAGTCTGCCATCACTGTGACGGGAAAAAAACAGGTCAGACACCGAGCTGACAAGTCCCACGGCCGAAAAGCGTAAACACACACACACACACACACACACACACACACACACACACACACACACACACACACACACACACACACACACAC
>JAODLC010000066.1:3741610-3752407 GCA_026781145.1 Hippopotamyrus pictus | reverse complement strand
TTCCAACTAAAATATGTACATATATTTCAGGGTGTGGTGCATCCCTGGGAACAATCACTTTGGATCTGAAATACAGTATTTAAGAAATATAGCTTTCTGAAAAAAAGTGGCAAGTTGTGCCTTTGGAGAGAATACATTGGGGTAAATTGTGCCTTTGATTATTGAAGTAAAACTGTACATTTTGATCTCAGAAACTGTAATTCTATATAAAAGCCGTACAAATTAAATACAAAATTGCTCATTTAAGGTTTATTTAAAGTTATTTTACGACATCAGAGGCCAATTTTCTACAAGCCTATTGCGCCACATGAGCACATGTTCAGAACAAAATGAAATCCAAATGAAGACCAAATTGACTGCAGTTCTCTTCACAGATCTGGCCGCCGACATGACATCCCACTTATCGAAGCTACAGGGGGAATATAAATTTCTGCCCCCTTCTGGCTGGACCACCAAGTTTTTGTGCTGTGGGTAGTTTCTTATGCACATCTTCTCTAGGGATGGCTCCTTCATCGTTTTCTTTGAAAGTGAAGATGGGCTTTCCATCCACAGACCTCTTACTACTTCCCCTTCTCCACCTCTGTCACTGCTCTGTCCATGTCGTCTAGAGGAGTGGAACCCCTGCCTGTCTTCCTTTTATAACTCTGTGGCATGATGGTCTGTTTCTGTTTTTGGTATAAAATTAAGAATGTCTCATAGTTTTAGTGATAAATGTAAGAATACAACGTACAATTACAATAAAATATGTTTAAAATATTCATAAGTGGGGGTGAGTTATGGTACTGGCACAACTTAACCCTGGTCCTTTGGCACAAATCACCTCAATACTATCCTTTTGGGAAAAATGCATCATCCAGCAGTTTTGAGCTAACATCATGCTAGCTGTATAGACTCACATTGTAGCTTACCAAAGCACTAAAACGTGTGGAATGTTTTCAAACTTGTCTATAACTGTTCAGACACAACAATCAAAAAACCTTGATCATAGAAATTTTACTTTGAAAGGCAAAAAAAACAGTTTTTTTTAACTTAAATGTGCTTACCTCTCATGCAATTAGACTCTCTTCTTTGCAGGATGAGTAAAATGGCTGACTCTTCAAAAATGTGTGGTCACATGACCAATTTCTTCTATGGTTCCCTAGAAACAGGGGGTGGCACAACTACCCCCCCTCCCCCCCAGCACAAATCACCCCACTTTCCCCTACTGTTTGTGAGCAGTGATTAGATCAGGTTAAGACAATGAATGTTTTGATGACAACATGTGAAATTTGGCTTAATTGAGAACAGAAACAGGAAAGACGTCCTCGTGACACAAAGTTGAATTTTATGAAACTTAATTTTGTACAATTGTTTGATTTCGCCTAACATTTATACAAGGCCTTGCACATGGACACAGTCTCAACTCTGTACACAAACATTCGCAAGTCAAAGATTTAAGCATTATTATTAAAAATGTACACAATAAATTTTTGCCTGGCATGATATGAACATCTAGGCAGGTAATTATCCTGAACTATATAAATGGGTAAGATAATAATAATTATAATAATACTATGTATCAATAACAATATAATTATAATTAATATTGTTCTCGTGATTAACTAGGAAGACGTGGAGAAGAAGTTTAGATTTTAAGATTGAGATGTGGCACTAGCTACAGAGGTTATTTTTGCAGAGCCACTAGGGGGCGCTCTGAGGTCCTGCTCTCTATGGTGGGGCATAGGGCTTGTTCTCCCCTGGGAAGGGGAACTCAGGAACCTGGTTGAAGTGTCCCATCAGGAAGATGGCCACTGTCCCAATGGAGAACAGCAGGAGGGCCGCCCAGAAGCACACTTTGTCCATCATCTGGCCAATCAGCACCCAGCTCTCTGTCTCCTGAGGAACAGGTAGAAGTGGGCCAGAGAGAGGGGGAGAGAGGGAGAGCGAGAAGAAGGAAAGGAGCACACGTGAAAGAGATCCTGGTTTATACACGGAAACACGAGCCACACATACGGATCCGTCGGAAGCGCAGGGTCAGGATAGCTGTGGCTGACAGTGTTTGATGGATGACATACTGACGCTCAAGTGCCAAATTCACACAAATGGAAAAGGAAAAGTCTAAGGGATCAGGTGCCCAGTTTAGAAAAAGGAGCAAAGAAGAAAAACAGAAACATAAAAGATAAAGGAGTGCAGCACTTTCATCTCTTTATGGGTATAATGCATGTAATGAAACAGGCTAATGTCACACTAGTATAATTAGATTCTTTTTTAATTTTTAAATTTATATACCACAGCTAATTGTCTTTGCTATTTCTTTTGATATTTCTGAATCTTATTTGTATATATTTTTATATTTAAAAAGTTTAAATTGCATCATTATTTGTTTGCATTTTCCAAATATCTTAATAGAAATGATTTTTTTTTTTTTTTTTTAGCAGGGGAGCGGAGGATGGATCCACACACATTTTTTTTTGGCACGGAGGGGGTTGTAGTGGGTTAGCTGGGTGGGGGGGGGGGGCCCTCAGGGCGCCACACAAACTAAAACAGGGGTGTTAAACTCCAGTCCTGGGGGGCCGCAGCCCTGTGTAGCTTAGTTCTTTCCCTGTTCCACCACAAATGATTCAGCTCAACAGCTATGTGGTAATTAGCACAAGGAGTTGAATCACGTGTGTTAAACGAGGGGAAACCCAAAAATGTGCAGGACTCCGGCCCTCCAGAACTGGAGTCTGACACCTGTGAACTAAAACCATCACTGATATGGACAAAATCATAGTAACACAAAGAGTTTACACCTCCAGGCCCCTAGACGGCCTCAGCTTCAGCTCTTCCCGGCTTCAATGCAGTTATTTGTCCCGCGTTTCGGTTGCAGGTCAGGCCCTAATTAAACGGGCTCACATTCTCTGCCTACTGTTCGATGGCAGCCCCGAATTATCACTTACGGATCCGATGTCATTCTGCTCCCTGGTGCTCTGTGCGATGAAGTTGCAGGCGTCCACGCACTCCTTGATCTCTGGGGCAGCTTGTGCTAGACTCTTGTACAAGCTGGCTGTCGTGCTTACGTCAATGCCGTCCACTAGGGGGCACCAAAGACACACGGTCAGCCTTTGTGTGGTTTTGTGGCGTACCCTAGAGTTAAGTCTAAGCCTAATCCTGACCATTTTAATTCTAGCGCTCCTTTCCATCCTGTCCTTTGAACCTAAACAAACCTTTCAACATCCCTTATTTTCCTTTTCCTCTTTAGATAAAAACTTTTTTTTTTGTTTTAGCATATTTAAAATTGTTTTTTTTTTTTTTTGAGCCAGCTAAGATGTCTGGGGGGGGGGGGGTCTTGTCACCACGCGGAGCATTAGCTGCCGTTGACGGCGCTCTCACCAAAGGTGTTTGTGAGGCCGTGACGCTCCCTCTGGCTGTTGAATATCATCTCGCTGCGCGACTGCTTCAGCACGTACTCCTCTGCCCGCTGCATAAGACCAAACGAGCTGCGACGGCGCTGTGGCAGCGCCTCCTCCTGGCTGTCGTCCACCAGCGATGACATTCCCAGGAAACGAGGGACGCACTCCAGAAACAGCTGGGGGCAGAGACGGTGGCGGGGGGGGGGGGGCACATGGCATCACTGCAGCCAAAAGCCACTCAATATTTCCCCCGCTAATATAGGAAGATATTTACTGTCACGAAAGACGGCAATTCAACACGCTTGGTTAATGGATAAACTACGTACTACTATTTTAACTTTCAAATAGGTTCAATTGATTCACACTTTTTAAAATGAAGTACACAAATCACTATTTTTATAGTGGTATTTAGTTTTGACACAAAATAACAAGACCACTCAGGAATAGTTTCCTGAAGTAAGGCACAGAGATAGGTAAAGGAACGGGCGATTGTGTTATCTTATTGATTTTGTCCCTCACCTAAGAGATTTCAAACACGTTATGGTTGATGAAATCAAACATCATAGACGTGTAAAGATGTCAATGAACTCTTTGAATGGTCATTAAAAGAGCTTATTAACCAATTGGTAAGTTACAACAATGATATATCGGTGCGTGAATACAATAATGCCTTCATGACATTTCTGCCATGTAATTTTTACATAACAGTTGATTACAGCTGTTTAAAGGTATTCCATTTGAATAAGGTACAGAGTGCGTAGCACAGACTAATCCCTTAAGTCCACATTCTAGCCCCGCATTCAGCTTGTTACTTATAGTGACGGCAGCGATAAAAGACCATGCAGACTTATGCATATGAAAAATAGTCCATCAGGTTCATACAGGAGCCAGGAAGAAAATGTCATACTCAAGGAGCCGCTGGCCACCTCTGGCCATTACGTGCGTGCAAGTCCCGCTAAACAAATTAGCTAGTCACATGCAAGTAAAACTGATGGCGAAGCCTTCCTGCACTGTGCTTTGACATTAGCAGAGAAAAATCAATCAACCAATCAATACATGTATAACTGATAGTGGCGTGCTAGGCGACATACGTGTTTGATGCAGTGTGACATGTTGTGGGTGCTGGGACTGCGGAGAGAGTAGTTCAGCACGATGATGCAGTTCATGACGATGAGGGTGGTGACAGACATGACGAAGATGACGTACCTGTGGGGGGGGGGGATAGATGAGGGTGGGCAACAGGGAAAGAAAGAGAGAGGGGGAGAGAGAGGGGGGATCATCAGCAGGAACACATGGCGGAAAGATCTCACAATGCACAAGACCTGGAATAAGTCCAACTCAAACACAAAGGAAGCCTATAGTGTAAAATTTCATAGTTAATATGTACATGATATATGATACCAAAGCAATACTAAAGGATATTAATCTCTAGATATTTATTTCCAGAAATGGTTAGAGAAGGTAAGATAATAACAATCTATTAAAAATGTATAGAACCAACCCAACTATGTATAACATAAATAACCAGACTGCTATTACTGATAAGGTGAGGTCCACCTGTATATATATAAATGACTGACATTCAGGAGAAAGTTTGTCCCTGTAAGAATCAGAGCTGCAATGTAACCAGTGAGGTGCCACAAGGCTCAGTCTGGGGTCCGTTACATTTTTCAATCGACGTTACCGGCTTAATAACCAGTTAAACTAGCAGACAACATGTCATTAGCAAGTTATGGGCATGTTTTCAGTATTTCCTTATCTCCTGCTTATGGTGTCTACATGTAATATTCGAGAGTAGGACAGCAGCTTCCCTTGGATCTTAGCTAGCAATCTCGGTGCTTTGGCAGCTTATCGATAAGCCCACTCGCTGGCCGCTCGTAGGAATTAATGTGCAGGAATCTAGAATCAGGTACAGTAATGCAGACAAAGGACAGGAGAGCAATGCAGTTTGACGCAGGCACAGTGAGACAAAGGGAGAGTGGGATGTAGGTGAGCAGGGCCCTAGTACCAAGGGACACTAGCCTGCTGGGACTTAGACTCACTTCCCAATGAGAGGTACTGAAAGAGAAGTTTCTGGAATCTTCTGGGAAACAAGGATCAGGAAGACTGTCTGAGCCAACAGAACGGAGATGGAGACAGTCAGCTTCTGTCCGCCCGCTGGGGGGTAGAGAAGGAGGGAATAAAACAGGAAGGAATGGATGGAGAAAGAGAGGAGGGTGAGGTATAGGGAGGAAGAGGAAAGCAGGAGAACCAGCCCAGCACAATCAAAACCACATGCAGAAGGGGAGTGTATCGTGAAAATGGTGACCATGCTTACCCTGCGCGGGTAGGAAGTAGGCCAGCACTACCAGCGCGGAGATAAGGGAACAGGGAAGGATGATGTTGATGATGTAGAAGAGCGGCTTCCTCTGTATGATCAGGTTGAAGTACACCTCCTGGTACTCCAGGTCGTCTGGCGTGTACCGGGAGTTAACCATCTTCCTGGCTGGCCGGTGCCTGATCGCCCACTCTCCATTCTCTGAGGGAGGGACCAAGGGGGAAGGGATCCTGTTGAGGGCTCCAAGATTTGACTGACGATCTATAACACCACAGATATGTCAGCTGCCAAAAAATTAGGGGCACCAGTGTGGTTGTAAGTTCGGAAAACTAGCCAAAAGTCAACAAGTGCTTTGGATTGCAGGGGTTTGTTAAATAATGACTAAGAATAAATTATATGGAATGCACATTGTAATTTAGAAAGACCATCACAGGGAGCTCCAGTGTGTGGCTGCCATTTTAAGGTTTGACGGACTGCTGAGCAGATGGATAAGAGGAGAGACTCTGATGTTGGACTGTAGGACAGGATTCTTGACGCTCTTTAGTAAAATGATCCACCCAGAATAACACCATCAGATCACTACAGGGTGATTCCTTTAGCACCAGAAGATCATACCAGTGAATGCCTCTGGGTCGATGACCACCCACTCAATGGGTTGCTTAGTGTCCAGGTCTATGGCTAAAATGAGGTCCACCTCCTTGGCGCTGTAGGTCTGGGACCTAATGAGGGAGAGCAGTTTAGCAGCCACGTTGAACAAGGTCACCGCCATATCCCATGATGCACTTTCATACTGAAAATTCAAGGTGGAAGGTTGTTGATTCAAGTCCCAACAGGGGCTCTGCTGTTGTGCCTTTCAGAAAAGTAAAGTTACTTTAGCGAGATTAAGAACCTAATCGTAACTAACTGATTTAACCAGCTAACCCTAAACCGCAATGTTAAACTCTAACCCTTAACAACTAATTTACAGCAGTGCCTCCGACATCATAAATGGCCTTCCTCATCATGCAACACATAATAGGCCAAAAAAGGGGCATGTCGTTCGTACCCTCACTATCTACATGTTCTGCAGGACAGCACACAGCTTCCTATAAACAGGGATCTCCACGACTATGATCTTTTGGAATCACACTGATCTCCACTGAGGTGTCAGGCTTCCAAAGATGGTTTTGACAGAAATGGGGAGGCCACGCCCCCCCTTTACAGATACCCATGATCCAAGCCAATTGGCTTCTTCCGGATGGATCCTCCCATCCACTGACCTGAAGATCAAGGTGCAATTCTGCCAGTCGAAGGGGAAGTAGGTGATCTCGATGGAGCAGGTGCTGCGGAAGATGGCAGGAGGCAGCCAGTACATTGAGCCATCGGGGTAGATCAGCACGTTGGCGTAGTAGGCCACATCGAACTTGCCATCGATGCTGGGAGGCGTGAATGGGGGTGGGGGGGGGCATGAGAAAGGATTCATTTTGCTGTCGCTGAAGCAACACTTTTGTCTGGGTGGAAGAAAACTGAAGAAACACATGGTTCAAGGGTGCAGCAGCGTCACTCTGGATTCTTGACAACCACATCCCCTGCAGCTGACACTCATGATGTGTCAGGCCTCCACATCCCCTGCAGCTGACACTCATGATGTGTCAGGCCGCCACATCCCCTGCAGCTGACACTCATGATGTGTCAGGCTGCCACATGCCCTGCAGCTGACACTCATGATGTGTCAGGCTGCCACATCGTGCTATAGGGTTTGGGTTTGTTCGAAGGTTTGGGCTCACTTGTTCTCCAGGACGATGTCAGGCAGCCAGACCATGCTGGAGGGGACACGGAGGACGTCGATTCCATAGTAGGCAGAGGTGTTCCAGGCCAGTCGGTAATCGTTCCATTGCTGGGGGGGGGGACAACATCACAGTGACAGGGGTTAACTGGGGAAGGTTAACAATCAGTACAAAACTCCCCTTTAAAAAAAGACATGAGGTAGAACTGGAGATAAGGTAGGAAAAATGACTCACAATTTCAATCCAGACATTTGTGGTGAGAGTTTCTTCCTTTTCATTCTGAGAAAGAGAGAGAATTTAGAGTGACATAATGCAGAAGCACAAGGTCAAAAAGAGGCCTCCCTTCTGGGGGATGTGAAGCCAGTGCCAGTTATGGCTTCAAAGATATGTGCCAGTAAGCTGGGAGCAAAATTACAGAAGGTTCTGGACATGCAAAGCACTATGGGCAATGTGGGAGCTGTGGACATGCAGTGGCGTTGGTAACAGTGGTGCATTCTGGGTATTTAGCGGTGTTCTGTTAGCCCAGGTAAGGCAGCAGGTGGGGAGGCAAACAGCGGAAAGTTGGACTTCCATCTTCAGGGTAACAATCATTCGAACATCTGTCCCGGTCTGCGCTGCTGCTTACCAGTGAGATGAGGTTGGTGAGGGTGAGCTTCACCTGCACCTCCACCTTGTCGTCGGCGTGCCTGGCCGGGCGGATGTTCTTGTTGTAGCCCGTCATCAGGTCCCTAAGGAGCTCCGTCTCCTCGTTTCCGCTCGCCGATAAAACTGTGGGAGTGAAAATGACTGCCGTCCAACAGAAACCCGTCCAGGATCAGAATAAACCCCGATCTGGCGCGGGGCGCCCTACCTAGACTTAATGCGGATAAAGAATCCCTTTAGGGTTCAAATCCCTAAATCGGGACTTGCGGGGGGGGGGCACAGGGTGTAATATTATACATACTTAACATAAACACGAAGGCTTTCACAGCAGCCCTGGGCTCTTCTAGCTTTGAACACAAAATTAATTCGTCGTTTAAATTATTAAAACTTCATCAGACAAATTCTACATAGCACCCACAAAGCAAAAGAACAGCAATGAAGATCAATGAAGGTGGACAGTGAAATCAGTGGGATTAATATTTATTTTTCATTACTGCGCATGTAAATACTACCTCTCGCGGAACACAAAACCTTGAAGTCAAACAAGTATGGATAGAGGTCGGAAAGTGGGCGAAAGCTGTAAGCGGCGCAGAAGCGCGCTGCCTCGGCGGTTACCTGCCAAGGCGACGGCCAACAGCGCGGCCGCCAGCAGGCGCGACGGAACGGGCTGGAACGCCATCGCCGGACCCGGCCTTTCTCCTGTGCGCCCAGATGTCTCCAAAATGAAAAAGGGTCTGGAAAGAAAGGGTCTAGGGGGAAAAAAAAGAGAAAGTAAGGAGCTGTTCCAAGCCGCGCTTCTCCCTTAACCCCACTGTCCTCCCTCCAGCTCCTCCAGCTGTCGCTGTCCGTGGGTCGGGTTACAAAGCAGCAAGGCAGCGCTTAACTCAATACACCACTAATAATAATCTTTATATTACTCTATCGGTGCATATAGCAACGGGAGAGCTTACGGCGTGATCTTTCAAATTATTATTGTATTAATACGGATAATAGACCTAATACATTAGCCCCATATATAGACGTTCATTACCAAATCAAACCAAATTTATTGCAATCAATACGATTGCTTAGAAAGAAGAGTTTAAAAGTGTTTTAAAATGATTCCAGGCATGTCGCTTGTCTCATGTAAACATGGAAGATTGCTGCAAATCGAGGAAGAAAAAGAGTTAAAAATTAATGATTAAACACAGCCTAGTGTATAAAACATATGACCGGTACTTGCTAGGTATATGCTATTTATAGAGTGACAGCTATTAGAAAATTTGCCATTGATTTGGTAGGAGTCTATTCATAATTTGCGGTTTGTTTCCAATTACATTGTAGTTTCCGATCAAAGACGGTCGCCATAATAATTAACATTACTGCCATTATTTTTAATAACCCCCCGACCCGTGTCCCCGTGATCGCGGCGAACAGGTGTCCCCGGGGGCCCGGTTGGAGAGGGTCTTCCCGCTGATCCTTATCTGGGACTCGTTGGTATAAATAACCCGCAGTGTCTTTGCTGCCAGGGAGACTTACAGTTTTCCTACGAAGGAACTTTGTCCGGGTCGTGGCAGAGGAGCGAAATGACAGATCGTTGAAATAACGCTCCATGCCCTGTGTGCGCGTATCGGAATGGACTCTGTGCATATGACAGTTTGGTCGTTTGGTTGCCGCGTTTAGTGAACGCATTTAGCTGCATTTGGCTTGTTTCTGTTTTATTATACAGAGAGGACCTCCTCAAGGGGGCAGTGATATTATTAACGGGGACTGGGATGAGCCGACTGCGCTCTCAGTACAACACGGAGGATCCCGCCGGATTATGGAAGTTGGGGAGAGAGCTTTTGGGGTCATTCTTGTTCCTTTTACCGTGAATGTAGTGACAATATATATGTCTGTTCTATGAGGAGGCTTTGTAAAATAGATTTATTTCAAATATTGAAAATGTTGGAGGGAACAGGTCTAATTCTGTGTGCTGTTTTGCCTTAAATTAACATATTTATTTTCGGTTAAAGATTTATTATCTTTGTCCTGCTTGCGTAAGGGCTAAGGGTGAGGCAATTACTGTATTTTAGAGCCTGGTTATTAAATACTTTACGCGTTGAACGAGGCAGCAATTTAAACTGCCTTATCTAGGCTATTTTTATTTATGAGTTATTCTGATGCAAATTGCATTTGACCAAGATAGCACTGAGAAGGAAAAGACTGAGATAACTCATCTGAAACGGTCGAAATCGCCATTAATATAGGCAATAAATATTTCCAGGTGTATTAGGATTTGAACGTGGAAACGTCTGTGTGCTTAAGCGCCCTTATTGCTCTGTACAGTAAGTAGCCTATCGCATTTGCTTCAGAAAACGGCCTATTTTTTTTTTTAATCCAAAACCGTGGCGTCTGTTTTATTTGTGATAAATTCACACATACACACCCCCACCCCCCCCCAAATGGCGCAGCGTTCAGTGCCACCCCTCCACACACACTCATCATTTGCGAGTCATTACATTTCACAGTAAATGAGGCGCGCGAATGCCGCCGCAGCTCGCGCTCTATTATTACCGACCGCGGCGGGCACGTGCTCCTTGGGGGCAGCCCAGAGCTCCTCCGCGCGAGGGGAGTTTGAAGCTCCTCGGTTTAGAAGCCGCTTGGATTGCCCCGCAACCCCTCCTCCCACCCCGTGTGGGACTACCCACCCCGCCCCCCCCCCTTCGTCCAGATTTATGTC
>JAODLC010000066.1:3718745-3734089 GCA_026781145.1 Hippopotamyrus pictus | reverse complement strand
CTTCAGCCCCCCAGAGTAATTAAGCTCTGTCCCCCCCCCCCCCCGGAACACCCTCCCGCCCCTGCTCGGTATCACACGCGTCCCATAGCAACTTCACACACGAGAATAAGGGGTGTAGTCAAGTCAAAGTCTTTAATAAAATTTTGCTGAAAATTGCTTTCGGCATTGCTCATCTATCGGGCATAATTTTTTTTTTTTTTTAAAGCGTGGTGATTTGCAACTGAGTTTCTTCATAGAGCGCCATCTATCTCGGTCGCAACCGAGCAGCAGCCATAAAACCAGGCTCACCAGACTAATCCCAATACCGAATTAATATCATGTCCTTTTAAAAATATATGTCATTTAAAAAATATTTTATTGGTTTGTCTAGCAACACCTTTACAGTGGACACAAGCAATGAAAATTAATATACATATGATAATACAAAAACAAACATATAGCAACATGGAAAAAATTAAAACCTGCATCGGTTATGAAGTTTCTCAAAATATTTATTTAGGTTAAATTTTTAAAGATCGATGTCTCTTTGCGCAAAGCATTTCTGTCTAGTTAGAAATTGTGCATTGCAAAAGTTGGATCATTGGGTATATTTCCTGCAATTTGGTAGAAATTATTATGATTTGACGCGCAACGTAAAAAACACTAAATTCGTGACACAGCTACCTTGAAGAGGTTAATATTAATCAAGCCAAAATCATCCGTAACTTTCATTTAAATAACACAAACAAATGTAAAACCCATAACGAAACATTTTGTAACAAGTTGGGAATGGCTAGCAAAACTCAACAAGCAGCGTCCAAAATCATGATAAATAGCAACAAAGAAATAAACAAAAACAAAAGACTAGCGAATATTTGGTCAAACGTATCTGATATCTGCGTACCTTTCAAGTATTGAGAGTAGTTAATACATTATCAGCACTGGTCAACACCTACATAGCCGTCAACTAGTAAAGTACTTGCCATAAGTATAATATGCTCTTTAAAATTAAACAAGAATAAAAAATTACTGTAAATGTTTTTGCTTGTTGGCAAAAAGTGTATATATATCATATGTCTGTATCTCTCATTTAATTAACATATTATATTGCAACCACCAATATATGTAAAACCTTAGGAGAAATATTAGTATGTATATTGCTTTAGGTAACATCCAAATTAAATTGCTTGCAAAGTACTTCGCTTCTCGACAATATGAAAATTTACGTGGGCAAAAACAATAGGCTACGTGCATTTAGCTCAGCAAAGGGCGCTGAACGGAAACCGGGAGGGAGACGAGCATAGGATTACCGTAAGCCCAAACCTCAGCCATAACCTTAAACCCTCAACACCCTTGGTTAGTCTGTAATTACGTTCCCGGTTAGTGTTTGTATGTATACAAACCAATTCACTACGTAACAGAATCGGAAGAATAAACGAGAAATAAGAAAAATACAGTTCACACAATTAAGAAATCTGTGAGTTTGTAAATGAAAACACCTGCTCCTATAAATAAAAATGTAAAAACTTAATAAGAGATCAATACAATCAAGAAACACAGATACGTATATGAATATCGTTTGTGTAGACAAATGATATTTATATACATCAATTATTTCAATATCGTTCAGACCGTAGCAATTAATCTAGATCAGAGAGAAACCAACATGTGTGTACTGCACATGAACGTGGAAGAAAATGTGTCTCACACCAAACTAAGTAACAAAAGACATAATAGTCCTTGATCTCATTATCATAAGCGCTTGTTTGATTTTTAAGTGTATTACGGTACGAATGACAGGGTTTTTCGAAAAGACTTGCGAATGTAAATGTGTGTATGTGTCCGTCTGCGGGGCAGAATGCGACAGTTTTTTAGACAAGGGGACAGACTGTTACAGACGGCCGGAGTATGTCTGCAAGATGTGACTGAGACAGAACGCAATAGAGGCAAATTTATGCGAGAGGAACAAGGGATTATGGAGGAGAAGCAAACGACGTCGGCTGGGGGATAAAGACGTGCAAAACAAGTGATCTGGATTAGAAGACCAGGTTGGGAGATTAGAGGAGAATGGAAAAAGATGGAACTAATACGGGGATGGACAGAGGCAAGAGCCTCGAGCTTAACGCCCCACGCGCTCAGGCTGCCCCTTCAGCCAATCAGCAGATTTGCCCCCCCCAAAAGGCAAACGGCAGCCCGGAGACGCGCCAAACTTTCCAGACGGGAGCAGCCCCACGTCTGCGTCATACAGAAATAAACCGGAAACATGCAAGTGATTGACAGCCGCAAACGTCCAGTCGGGAAGGAGATGGGAGGTGGGCAGAAGGAGCAGCGTCCAAGCAACGTCCACGCGGCTCAGCGTGATATTCCTCAGCTCACATGCAATTGGCTGGAGGCGTCGCAGTGCCATAACTGTAACCATGACGACCGCTCCCAAGGGACTGGGCTTAACCCTGGCAGCCCTGACAACGCTCTGCTAGAACAAATAGGAAACACGGGGAATTTAAGCGGTTAAAACAGTTCAAGTATCAATTAAATATCTAATTTATGTACGTATGCATGTATGAAAATGAATCAGCCTCTTAATCTTTTGCAGAATTATGTCCCGCCAGTGTCTCGTAAGATGTGAAACACGGCAAAATGTTTATTTATTTAATAATCAATTATGCTAATAAATGAATTCTTTCAACACCAGCCGTCAACATTTTTATTGCTATCGTGAAGATTTTTAGGGAGAGGCTAGATAGAAGTGGCCCCCCCCCCCCCCCACTTAATAACCCAGATCAGAGATGCAATATTTTTCCTCGTTCACCCTCACCCCATCCCCACAAAAACAGTGTGGTAAAGTTGGCCGTGTCTGAGTAGGTGAAACATTAAAGAAGACCTTGATCCACTCTTAAGTCACCCAGTGATGTGGTCCGGCTCATTTAGGACTCACACACGTGGTGGTGGACAGTTAAGTTTAAAGTGACACACAGTCGGTCAGACCCAGGGCCGGTGTTACAGAAGCCTGGATCCTGGCTCTCAGAGGTAACACACACCTGCAACCACAGAAACCAACACCTACGCCCCTTTCCCGCAAGCGATACATCTATATCACAGTCCCGAAAGCTCAGCTCTGCAGCAAAGGGACTGCTGACATCATCATTCCGTGACACGGAACACATGAGGGAGCAAGTTACTATAGGACACATAATGAGGGTGGGTGGGGCTAGATCTTTCAGTCAGTCGCAGATGAGGGTGACCTACGCCTCCCCCCCCCTTCCTCAGGTCGGTACCCTAGAGCTGACAGGCAGGAGGAAATGATGAGCACAGAAAACTATACACATACGGTCAAGCAATCGAAACATGTTCAACATGGAGCAACGTGCACAGGAGGGTCAAGTGTGGTGTTCCAGTGCAGCCAGGGTGGAGAGAGGCTTCAGAGAAGCAAAATCATTCAGTTGCTGTGGGACTATTCAGAATAAATATATATAAGCTTTCCGAGCCAGACATGCAGTATACACATTTCAAGAAGGCTGAAGCAGGTGATCAGATACACGGAGGCACCCCAACAGATCCTCAACAAGTAGCAGAACACCCACAATCCTATTTTCTGCTACTCTTTGCCATTTGTGGGGGCGGGGTCTCATTTTACAGAAATTGTAATCGTAACAGAATGTTCCTAATTAAATTTATTGACGTATAAGGACTTGACTTTAGGAGGCGATGTTGTCATGGGGGGAGGATAGAAACAGCGTAGAGTTGGGGTTTGACCTTCATGCCACTGCAACAACGCCTGCATTTAGACACTTTCGCAACGACACATCAGGTGACTGGGAAAAAAAAATCATCCCCAAATTTCCAATTTTTTTATAAAATCTGCTAGTGGGCACTATTGCTGGTACCTGGTTCTGTGTGTACAGTGTTCAGGTGTCTGCATGTGCGGGGGGGGGGGGGGGGGGGAGGGGGGGGGGGGGGGGGGTATCTCAATGTGCACCCGGTTAGACTTTGGTGTTGATTCTGAGCTTGAACGCCACCCGTCCGGCGAACTTGTCCCTTTCACTGGGGGGTGCAATGTTGTTGGCGTTTATCTTGCACTCAACGTTGATGTCGGCGTCGTAGGAGACGTTGACGAACTTGACAGCAACCAGAGGCTGGGAGTAGTTTACCTGGGGTGTGGGGAGAGAGGACATTTCCATTTCCGAATCACGAACATGATGTCAGCCTATGGGAGGCCGCTGTCACCCTGTTGCCATCAGTGCCGGTGGTTGCCCCCCCCAGAGATTGGGAGCTCCCCTTTTGGTCACAAACAGTCACTGCACTAAATATTACATAAATCTGTTGCCTGTTTAGGAGATACTGAAGCGTTCCGCTAACCAGCTAGCTAGCTATGGTCTTCTGACTGTACATGCTAGTTATTTCTCTTGTTTTTTAAACATTTAGGGAGGGGCAAGTGGCCCAGAGACAACAAACCCCTGGAACTAGGGCAGCTTAGCTCAGCTGTGGCTGCCAACCGGGGCCGGAGCCCCAGGGGCCAAACCGGTGCCTAGAGCAGGATGATCAGTACAGATGCCCCTGTTTACGGCGGCAGCACACAGTACCGCCCATTCATTAGTCGCCATGGCAATGATGACATCATGGCAACTATTCGATTAGCTTGTTTCTCCCAGGACCCAAGTACGTAAGTTAGGTACAATAAAAATAAAAAACAGCTACATATTCCTTATTAACTTTAAATTACATGTCATGAAACATTAAAGCAGATCAAGGATTACATTCACTGTGACGCTGAACACAGTGCGATGCTTGGACTGTAAAAAGCCGGGCAGCCATGACAGATCAACCCCCCCCCCCCCCCGCCATTACAAATTACATCATCAGTCCGCCTCTCGGGATCTGTAACATTAAAACACAGGACAGCAGCTAACGGCTGGCAGCTGACATTAATGGCAGCTGGTTGTGGGTTCGAGTCCCCAGGGCTCACCTGGGCCTTCTTGCCATAATACGGGTAGTACATCAGGTTGAAGGTCCCATTGGGGGGGTAGTATGCCAACTCTCTGATCTTGTCACCGTCTTCTTTCTGGGGGGAGGGAGGCAGTAGGTGTTAGAACCATGTGTTGTTTTTCTTTTCTTTTTTTTTGGGGGGGGGGGTGTTTCAACTTATATTTGTAACCCTAAATCAATCACACATGGTCCTAACTCCCATCCTAAACTACAATCAGGCCAACAGTTAAATCCCCATATCAGATCCCCACTTTCTGCCGGTGACGAACGTGTAAGAAAGGTGCTTAACCAGGTGATCCCTCATCCTGTATGCAAATAAAACTGAAATGCAGCCCATACAACAGACCCGCTGCTGACCTCAGATAGCATGGCGATTAAGGGGCCTTTTAATTTAGAATGTGCTGAATCCAGGCCTAGCAGGAATTAATTACCCTTCAGGTTACACTGAGCAGGTAATCTGAATTTCATTAAAATACCAAGCTCTGCAAACGGACTGGACACCAGTCCCCACACTGCTGCGTAATTCAGCTAATGGTTAATCAGCGGAATACCCTTTATACTGTTTGTCTTACAGACTGAGATCAGGTCCTGAGCCACGCGATCTCCATTCAGGCCGACACGCTTTCAGACTCAAACACGGATTCCGTGCTGCCGTGACACTCGTACATCTACGGCTGGATGAATCCATCCTCTCCGGCGACTTCGCAACGAAAAGAGAAAGTGGCGAAGAGGAGCCACAGCCTGACAGGTTTCTGAGTGCGTGTGTTGTGGGGGGGGGGCTGGTAATGAAGTAAACACGCTGAAGCGCTTCGGTCGTGTTAAGGAGGGAGCTGCGCTCGGGTTGCTGCACACAAAGGCCTCCAGCTGAACAAACAGGCAGACAAAAGAGGTACACACAGATGCTCGGGACGGTTGGTGAGACCACTACCGGGGTAGGACAGCAGGGGGAGCAATGGTTGAAGGTTCCAGCCGGAGCCTGCGGGTATCTGCGGCCTCTGGCTGAATGGTAACATATCTGACGTGAAGGACTTTGGTTTAAATTGTTGGCTGAAGTGTATTATTAGGGATGAAAGGCATTCAGGGTGGGGGGGGGGGGGCTCACCTTAGCAGCACAGGTTACATATGGAGACTGCCCGTGGATCCCTGGCAGCATGCCAATAACCTGGTGGGGGGGGGGGGCAAGGAGGTGCTGCTTAGTAACAATTCACAACTGCCCATTTCGCTGTCAACCTCCTGCACTGACTGACCGAATACTTCCCAGCTTAACCTCCACTGGCATCCCTCTTAATGCAGTCTCCAAAACTTCAAGCTTCGTTACAACATTCTTCAGCTGACCGCTGTGTTCGTTCTCACTGCAGCAAACTCTCTGCTACCTCAATGCATTTTTTCCCTCATTCCTTTCTCAGTCCAGTCCTTGGGGAACCTCAGACGGTCCACATTTTTGCTCCCTCCCAGCTGCCAACGCGCCTGTTCCAGGTGTTCGGTGTTCCTGATTGGTTGGGAACTGGGAGGGAGCAAAAAAATTGTGCCTAAAACATCCAAAGATACCACATGACGTGCTCCAATTAAACCATGTTGAGAAGATTGACAAAGATAGAACTGTTAGCTGAAATGAGGAGGAAAGCTGATACAGGTTTCCCCAGATCATTTACCTTCCTGAAACTCCCCCACCCCCGCCCATTAACTTACACGGTTCATTTTGATGAGGATGCAGGGCTTGCCAGTGTTGTAGCCATAGTAACGGTCCTTCACCCCAGAACACTCCTCCAGCAGGGTGCGGTTGAACTGGCAGGAGCGTTTGGGGTTGTTGCGCACATCTCCACTGTCCTCCTGGATGTAATAGCGGTCAGGCGGGCATTCGTTATTGGTCAGCGCCTGGTAGGAGTCGTTGTAGGCTGGGTGGAGCCGAAGGAGAGATGAGGTCCCGTCACTCGTCCGCAGGAGCCTGTCAGTTGACCCCTAACATGACAGGAAATGCTGCTCTGTGGGGGTGGGGGGCTGTACTCACGGGAGAGGAACTTCTCCAGGGCCTGAACATACGTGTCCCAGCTCTCAGTGTGGTCCATGGTGTAGACAATCTCCAGCGCCTCTCCCTTGGGCCGGATCATCATGCCTGGTGCCAAAAAGCATACAGATCTTTCATTCCTCTGCGTGGGTGTGTACGACTCTTTCCATCTTTGTGGAAACATGTTAAATACACGTGTCTCGAAATATTATTCATTTTAGCTTCCGTCAAGTTGATGTTATGTCTTTAGGGATATATAGTTATCCCCACATTTTCTTTTTTTTTACAACTTTGACTTTTAATGTACGTTTTTTGAAGCAGAAAATGGATTTGCGCGTGTGCGAGTTTTACCCGGCGTGGCCAGCCTATCCTGGTACGTGGGCTTGTAGTCATCCAGCGTCTGCATCATCACGTACATGGTGAGTACGAAGAGTCCCGCCAGGAAGACGTAGAAACCCAGGTAGAAGAGAATAATGAGACCTGGCGGGGTGGAGATAGCCAGGGTCAGTCAGTATTCCGTAATCCCAAACGCAGCGCTGCCAGGTTATGGCGGTCAAGGAATTGGCCTTAAAGTACAAAACAAGGTGTTTATAATCGAACGGTTTCTGTAAATGCATGATGGGATAAAATTATCAACGGCGTAAATGGCATCAGGGACCCACTGGTAGGCAAAATCAACCGAAAGGAAACAATCTGTAGGGTCCCCGAACCCGCAACGAAATTTATTTCTGGGTTGCTGGCCATAATGGAACGCCTGCGGATACAAAAAACGTTCATGCCGACACCACAAAACATTTCATTTGGAGCCAGTGTGTAAGTTCGTGGGTTTCCTGATGAAAGTGAGTTACGAACACTGCTGACTCAACCATTTGCATGAGGATTTTAATGATTTGGTGAATTATTACTATACAAAATTAAACGCACTGCAGGAAGAGACCTGTAACTAATCCGGTATTATATGTATTAACAAAAATTATAAACAATAAAACGTGTATCCCTTACAATCGAAGCAATACGATCACGGGTTACAGTAGCCTACAAGGAGGTTTTTAATCAAATAATGACGGGAAAAGCTTTCGGTGATGCCAGCATAAATTTTTTTTAAAAACCTCACCTATAGCCTATAGTACAATCTCACTTTAATGTTTATGTCGTGGTAATTTTCTGCGTGCTTATTTAACGTTTTTGCCCAGTAATCCTTAACCTGCTTTTGCTGCCAAGGTGTCTATCTGATCCAAGAGACAATATATATTTACAAATTCTCTCGGCAAACAGTAATACCATGAATATTACACATGTAAGTCCTGGGTTCACATAATGCATTGGTCGTCTTCCAAATAATTAGGCGATGGACGGAGCCAGAGACAATAATCGTTATAAACATTAAAAGCAATTTCTGCAAAAATAATCCTACACATACGGTGGATGTATTTGGACGCTGCATACCCGGAGATTGGGGGGGGGGGGGGGGTCGGCCGACATGGCGTCAGGGCGCAGCCGCTCGTGCAGAGGGTATAACAGGTGGCGCACCAGTTGGCAGAGTGAAACTGCATTTGTGGTCCTGCGTGCACGAGAAATGCGACGTCTATCGTACCAATGGAGAAAGCACTTTACTGAAAATTCCCCAAATATCCAAACCTGTATTTCCCGATAACGGCAAGATTTAAATGAAAAAAACGCGTATGCTACGACCCTTTAAATGTCCGAGCGGATGTAAATTTAAATGTAAATTACGACATATGAAGTGTATTGTTTTCTTTGCCGTGTCCCATAACCCTTCAGTTGTTCTCTCACTGCCACCATCACGCCACTCGCCATACGTCAAGACAGACGCAGTAAAGCCCTAATCCTCTTTTCTCCTAAAGCCCCAATCTATCTCGCCTTTCTTTCCATATTCTTTCCATTTTCTTTCTTTCGCCTCCAGTTCAGATTACAGAATAATATATTTGAAAGAGCTAATTAAACTGGCATTCATAAACGAGCGATTATGCCTGAGTTTATTCGTGACTGTGTGTAAGTCAGTGGGGGATTAAATCTAAATGGTTCCAGGGTTGTTCTACTAATGTTCCTCTGATAGACGTACAATTGAACCCAGTACAATTGTTTTTTTCTTTATCCACAAGGTTAGTGTATTAATTAAGTTTCTCTGGATAAAATAATTCAGGCGGAATTAAATTACGGTATTTTCAGGTGGTGTGCCTGAAGGAGTATGCATACAACAAAGCGAATACTCTTAAGCACCGCAAGTGCGTGCTCAAACGCGATGCACGGACATGTGGCCTGGTAACAGAGTGCAGAGACACATGGCCTGTTGCTCAAAAGGCCTGGTGGGTATTCCACAAAGCAAGATTTCTTCATTAAGCAAGTAACTTAAGCCAAATGCAAGGATTGTCCAATAGGAATATCACTTAACTCTCTTCCTATTGGCCAGTCTTCACATTTGGCTTAAGTTACCCAGCTAACTTTGAAATCCTAGGGGGTGTTCCACAAAGCAAGATTTCTCAGTTATCTGGGTTAATTTAAGATAGAAATCATGATTGTCTGGTAGGAATGCTCCTTATTTAAACTCTTATTGGACAAGCATGATTTCTATCTTAACATAACCCAGATTACTGAGAAATCCTGCTTTGTGGAATAGCCCTCCAGATTTGATTCATTTCAAAATTATAAATCCAGAGAGGGGATGTGGTAAGATGTAACAGGGGAAAGGGATTGGCTAAGATTGCGGGGTTTAGTAGGATCGATAGATCACTTGTTAGTGTCCGTGTAACCAACAACATGTCGGTCCTGCAAGGACAATGTGAACTAAGTACCTAAACAATGTGAACTAAGTACCCAAGTTTTAACCTAAAAGTGGGACTGTGTACAACACCGATGAGGCCCTTCCCCAAGTCTTTCTGGCTCTCCATCTCTCTGCCTCCTTGTTACAGCTTCCATTTGCAACTCTCACGTCATTTAAGTGGGATTTGAATATTTAATTCATTCCCTGTCTTGCACTGCTAAACCCAGTGAGCTAAATCCATCATGGGCTACAGAATATCTCATTTTAGTGGAACATGTCCAAAAATAGGTGTGAAGCAGCACTTCATTTAGGGTCAGTTGTGAAAATTCAGGTGATTCATTCTCAGGCATCATACCTGCAGTGCATAACATACATCTAGAACATGCTATATTTACAAAAAATATTGCGATCACACAGAGTACAACACATTAGTATTGGATTAATGCAATAAGCACTCGCCAGTGCTTCAATCGAAGTCAGGAAATAGATCCGATATAATCTTAGGAAGCATGGAACAGGACAGCATGAACCTGTCATCGCACTTTTGAAATAGGATGAATGATTTGTATGCCTGACAAATTAAAATTTAATCAAAGTCACACTAACAATAACTGTGAGAATGTCATGGACACAAATATTTGTCAGAAATAAAGACAATTCAGAATTTACACGTAAGGAATGTGAGACAGGTGAGAAATTGCTGCCAAAATATAGCCCAAGGTTGTATAGACAGACTACAACCCTTGTCCCAGTCTGATCTAACCATTGATGACCTGCAGTCTCCATGACACCAGAAGATAACCTGGATATGAAAATGTCCCACTCCAACAAATATATTGGCTTACGTACCACAAAAGCTACAAGCGATATCAAAATGCTCCAGTTTTTCCAGATAGGATTCAATCACACCTTTATTAAGAATAGGTCACCAGGTAATGGAGAATATCATACAAGCAGTTTATAAATATGCCTATACGGGAGCGTTATCTGTGATGTAATTACAGTGTACTAGACTAAACCCAAGATTGGCCCCAACCATGACCAATCCGATTGTTACAAATTTTTTGGGCTTCTTGCCACTCAGGGACCATTGGAGTCGCCCTAACGCCTCCCCCCTTTCTGGTGCCCCCGGGTAATAGAAGTATAGTGATGAGATCAATCATGGCCATTATGTGATAATCACGTCGAAAAATGCCCCGAGATGGAATCGAATTCTTAAAGGAGACACAGCTTAGCAAGACCATTGTGCTCAGGGATTGGCTGCCACGGCTGTCAATATCCAATCGATAAACATGCCCCTCCCCCTCTCCTTACGTCCTCCAAAATGGAGCCTTAACCCCTGTCACCAAGTTGTTGGCTAATCATTAATTCTATAAAAAGCTAAATGAATTGGAAAATCTGCCTTTTTTGGTCCAGTGTCTCTGAGGGTCCCTCCCACTGAGGTGACACTGTAGAACGCAGCACGACCAAGGTTACTTTATCCCCAGGAAGGGTTCTGGACGCTCGTTAAAACGGGAACATTAGCGAAGCTTTGCGGCATCAAAAGCTCAGGGAACGCACGGAAATCGGGCTTCCCGTTTCAGAAATAGCCTAATTAACGAGCTTTAATGAGCGAGGCTTATCCAGGACAGCGGTCCTCCGAGCAGGGAGTGAGCAAACTTACTCCAGAGCAATCAACAGTCTTTCCAATTCCCCTTCCAAGCCTGTCCTCCTTTCCACTGACTCGGTTTTACTGTGACGAATATCAGAAGTGTCCCTTCTAACAGATTTGTTTATGCAGCTTTGCTTATTTAACGAAATATCCTATAGTCTTGTGTTCAAATAGATCGTTACCGGTGTTTTTTTTTCTATAATCCTATCCGTGTCTGTTACGTCCTGTCAATATCCTTTCTGTCAGCAAGAAGTTGACCACAGACTGCTTGATACGGGGAACACATGAGAATGCGAATCAGCATGTGGTTGTAAGTCGGTTAGAAGTGATCTGAAAATAGAGACACTGATACAATTATCTCTGTGCTCCTCACGTTACGCGCGTGGAAACGCTGTGCTAGATGTCCAGAGTTCGCACGCACGCGCAGCCTCACGAGCTGACGGGGACGGGTCCTTTCAACACCCCCTTCAAACGGGGTGCACATTTGCACCGCTACCCCTTGATCTCGCTGGATCCTCCTCTCTAATGCACTTCCTCATCCAATTATCCCACCACCCATACATAATTCATCAAAATTACGAATTAATCTCGCCTTTTATTGACAAAAACGATTCTGTTACACTTTTCACTTTTTACTCATCCACAAACGTATGCATATCATTTAAAATCAGATATTCCTGTCACATGTAGCAGATAAATGAGCTCCTACCCACACGCGACTGCACTCTGCTCATTTGTCTTAAGGCGATTTTGCGCGCTATTAATGGTGACCACATTCACGAAACGGCTTCGTGCACCTTAATTCGGATGTTACGAGTGTCATAAATCAAGGCTCTTTCAGGATAATGATATTTTCAGGTTCTCTAGGTGATTTAATGTCGCCAAGAGCCAGGAAAATATGGTAAGATTTAGTGTTATATTGAGAGCTGGCTGCTTGAAGAGGGACCCCCCCCCCACCAAACCCAGGGATCCTTAGATGCGGATTAAAACCGAATTACACTTACGAACCGGGAGCAGAGGTTGTGGTTATACAAGTAAAATTCCCCTGTCGGATTAAATCGGATTAAGCGCGCCAATGTCATTATAATTGTCGCGTTGCTATAATAGGCACACATTGATTCAATAATTAAATTCAACAAAGCGGGATATACAGCCATACGGGACCAGCAGCGCTGTTGCTTGCTTTCGATGTCATACAGGGTGCACATTACTGATGATAACACTGGGTAAAAGCTTTAACTAGCGAAAATGTGATTTTTGCTATGTTCTTCCTCAGTTGTCATCCACGTGGTGTATGGAGTAAATTGAAGTCTTAGAGCTGATAGATAAGAAACAAATATAGTGATAACATTTCCGTATTTTATATTTCAAATGGCGTCCAAATGAAAATGGACCCCCGAGGATATACTTCTGGAGAAATCCTCACAAATGTCCCCACTGGTATCATTTAAGATTGTGCGCGTGGTGACCATCGGAGTTTTTTTTCTGCTTTATGCGTACAGATTTGCACGGATTTAAAATCAGACCTGTGTGGCTTCTTTTCTTGCAGGTATATTTTTCTTCAAAAGGAGGATAACGGCACAATTTAGCGGCGGAATTTTAATCCCCAGCAAATCACGTGCTGACCGCCGGCTGAATTTTGGATTCAGCCCAGGAATGTAGCTAGTTTATAATAGTGTACATTTAAAATAAGCTTACTAAACTCTCCGTAAAATAAGACGCATTGCGCACAGAGATCCCCTAAATAATTTAATAACAGGAGTGCGCCGGCAGCATTTGTCGGCTGTTGCCCGTTCCCCAGTGGAGGTCTTCGATCAGTACTGGACTGCAAACACAGCTATCCGGAGTTGCACCGCACTGACTCTGGACAGCGCGATCCGTACGCTACGCATCCATAGATCTAAATATTACAATCGATTGCGCCACTTAACAGACAAAAAAAACTAACTTAAGTTTTTATTTTTTAAATTAAGTAAGTAACACCTGCTGTACAAACGTCATATGCCCCCCACATTCAGAGCAACGAAAGTGCACCGTAAGCGGTCCCGGACGCGTAATGCTGTCGGTGATCACGACTCATGAGCGGGGTCCCCGGGCCCCCCGACTCACCCCAACTGCTCGCCGTCCGGCCCAGAAACTCGTGCGTCCGAGGGTTCCAAAAGAAGTCCAGGACGCCGCCGCACGTCTTCTTTTCCCCATCCTTTGCCATCTCTGTCTACGAGGAGACACGTTCAGTGCAAACCACGGCGTGCGTAATCCGAGCAGCTTTAATTAAACCCTAGTACCAAAGAGACACGTTTGTCTGGCCTGTGCGATCTAGTGCACTAAAAGGCAGAGTAGCGGTACTTTCTCCAGGACAGAAAGATGCTTTAAAACCCCTGGTAACTGATACAATTATATACAGACAGTATTTGCAGTAAAATAGTCTCCGGCTTTTAAACCCAGCCTTTGTTCGCCCCCGCCCCCGTTCTCTCTCTCTTTCTGTCTGTCTTACTCTCTCCCTCTCTTCCCTTCTCTCTCTCTCTCTCTCTCTCTCTCTCTCTCTCTCTCTCTCACACACACACACACACACACACAATCCGACAGAAGCCAGGAAATCCCCCCTCGCGCTTTCCCAATAAATAAATGTATGAACCTCAACTCCACGTGTTATTTCGCCGCATCGTTCGACAACCGGATCCCCGCAAATATGACGGATTCATCCAAACACGTCGTTTACCTTCTTGTATACCAAGCATCGATATTTTCTTTTCTCGTTTCGCTATTGATTAACAGCATCAAAGGAAATTACTTTATCTGCCGTAAAGTTTAACTGTCTATCTCGATAATTGATGTTGCAGAGTACACCCGTCGATGAAACGTTCGCCTTTTGGCAAGGTGAGACTGTGTATACCAAAATATAAGAACAGCAAAAAACAATCCCGGTTCGCTTACTACAGTACTTACTCATTTCTTTTTCGTATCAGTGCAAAGTATTTTTTAAATATTAAAACCAATTGTTTGATGTGCCGTTTTATTATTAAAAAAGCATTTTTTCCAATGTATTCAGTAGAGGCAGACAAAACATTCACGCGAAAAACTGCATAAAAGTGTTTGCACCACAATGATAGTTAAATAACAGCTTCGATCCAATGATAGGGTGTCCCGTGAAATGCAGTATTTACTTTGTCACATAGTATCGACAGACTGAGCGGCGTGATACATCAATGCTGTAGGAAGCCCCCCCATGCCCGTTCGACCCCGCTTTGCGACAAGGCAGCGCATATGCGCTTGGCGGTTATTGCGCGTCTGCAGCATCCCCTAATGGCAGATCCGACAACTTCAACGTAACCGCGTAATTGGACACTATCCGTCTTCTATCGCTTCTACAGTCAGGGACGCAGGAATGGCGCGGCGCGGCGCGGCGCGGGGCGGGGAAGGGGGGAGAAGAGAACTGACCATCGGGTAGAGTTTGGGAATTATCTCAGGTGGGCCGGTCCCTTGGGGGACGGTATTTCTTTGCCAATCCTGGCATTTAGGCCTATATACCTGGGGACCCTCCCAGTCAGAGGCAAAATATTGGGGCTGGAGCCAGAGCCAAGAGCAACATAAAAGGGAGGAAATTTAAAATGATGGAAAGGGCCCAAAATAACTGTAACAATGGGATCTCTTTCCTGGGGTGCAAAATCTGGGCCACACACAGACATGGTGGGATTCAAACCTCCAACCCAGGGCTGATCAAACAGTCCCTCCCCCCCAGCAAGTAGAGCTCACTGTCCCAGACGAAGTGAAACTGGTCTGTGAAGATAAGAATCGAGGCGATTCAGGCACTTGACTGCAGCAGTCTAGAATACTGTTTCTTACAAGTATTGATGTGTCTGGCCATCCAGGTGTCGTTTACTGTCACTGGGGGGAGGGTTATGATTTCACCCCTCTGTGTGCATGGGGTGGGGGGTGGGGGGGGG
>JAODLC010000066.1:3677156-3689718 GCA_026781145.1 Hippopotamyrus pictus | reverse complement strand
TGGTTTTTAAACCCCCCCCCCCCCCAAAGGGACTCCCGGGGTCACCTGCGCTACACCCCCCATCCCGGCGGTCATAAGGGCACCTCGCCACTTAGGGGGCTAGCTGGAAGGGAACACGGTCATTAACAGTGAGCCACCAGGGACGTTTCTCTGGGGGGGGGGGGGGTCTCTATTATGACTGCATTTCTGTCCTCCTCGCCCCCCCCCCCACCGCAACACACACGCACACACACCCCCTGGTGCTGTCACGGACAACACGACATATTTCTGTCCCTGGAGTGGCAGAATTGTACGGTGACAAATTGTGACAGGTGACATGGCTGTCAGGGGGGACCAAGCAAACACAGTTAGTGTTTTCTGTAAGTGTGTGTGTGTGTGTGTGTGTGTGTGTGTGTGTGTCTGGAAAAGGCACGCTTATATGTAATCTGAACATGTGAATATTGAACACGGGATTTTATGGACTTGTTTATCAGAAGCCTATTTGCCTGTCAGAAATGGTGGGTTGTTGAAGCATCTTATTAAGGTTCAGGTTGGGGGACTGTAAATAAACCTCCCTTCCCCCCACACCCACACTGGTAAATCTGTCTACATAAACCGAACCGGAGGAAAAAAAAAAAACCAAGTATGCTTAAACCCCGAAGCGATGAGCCGGTCTTGGGGTTCAGAACGCGAACCCCGCTGTGACGCACGGCAGCTACTCACCTGCCCTGCCTCGCCAGCAGAGGCGTGACGTAAATAAGCGTCCGGCGTTAAGATGCTCCAGTTAATGACGGCTCTGATTGCTGAGAATCAGGCCCCGTGTCGCGCTCGCCGTCTGACATCCGCCCGCAGATTCCATAATTAGGGTCCCAATTAGGCCCCCGCCGACCCGCTTTGTTTACTTCTGTTTGTTTTTCTTGTTTTCGGTCCGAGCGAGCGCCGTCCATGGGAACGTGGGCTGCGGCCGCCGTGTGCCGCTAATTACGGCGGCCCTCATTCGCAGCCCGGGGTCCCTGATGTCGGTGCGGCGGCCGTGAGGCCGAGGAGACGGGGTGGGCTAATAAGCAGGATCGCCGTGGCGACGGGGCGTGCAATAATCACGTCGGCTGATACATTAAACATCGGCTCGGCGCGGCGATGCCGGCGGCCATCATGCTAATTACCGCTGGCTGGGGTGCTGCTCGCTGGCCGGACCCGCCGTTTGCACGGAGCTGGGGCCGTGTTTCCGGTGCAGGGGTGCATGGTTCGGGCCGGAGCCTTAATGACCCCTCCAGAGGAGGCATCAGAGGATTAATTATGCACTCGACATTCCAGCCGTTAGCTAATTGCGTGGTGCGGGGGGGAGGGAATCCAGCTGCAGGTGCTATTCGCATCTCCACAGTCCATGTGACCCCCCCCCCACCCATGCGAGTCCTGTCAAACCCATTGGCTTGATGACAGGACCCCCCCCCCGTCAACCTCCCTGCTCTCAGTGCTTTATCGCAGGGTTTGAATTAAACACTGACCAGGTTCTTGTCGGGGTTGGAACAGAAGGGGGGGTTATCAGTCTGATGGGGTTCTTGGAGACCCCCAGCCAACCCGGTGGCTTTAAAAGCAAATTGCTGTTGGGGGACACGATGGCCTGGTGTGGGGCTGGGTTCCGCTGTCCCTCGCCACTGTCCCTCCCCCCGGGTAATTTGATAGCGGGCGATAAAGGGGGGGCGCACCTGCAGTGTGGCTCGCAGGATGAAAGGCGGCCATGAAGCAGGGAGATAATCTGCAAACAGATTTCCATGCTTATTACACTAATGATGTGGCGGCGGTGGCCGTGGCGGCTGCACCGGACGCATTGGAACCCCCCCCCCCCCCACGCCCGCTCATCGGTGCTCCCCTCTCATCTGCTGGCGCCATTAAACCATGTAGTAATTTGAGTGACCCCTGACCAGGTGCCGGCCACTCGTAATAGCATGTCATCCTGATGGGGGGGGACGACCGTGGTGGATTCTGTGCCCCCCCCCATCCGAGCCCATCTCTGTTCTCCCCCCAGCTTTGCCATTTTCGGCTCGAGTGTTCGGTGAAGAGAGGAGTGAAGAGAAGAAAACCCTAACAAAAGAAATATTGCATTAATTTTCAAATGATGATATTACATTTAGCGTGGGGCCCTCATATATCACGGTGCGAGAAGCCCTCCGTTACTGTATGCGCTTAATCTTAATGGTATCGCTGGATGTCAAGGGCGTGCAGGAAATTAAATCGGAAAGTGCAGATAGACCAAAGCAGATATTATCTCTTGGTGATTGTGCTTTTGATAGGTATTTCACTGAATTTCATTTTCTCTCGATGGAGAGAAGATGAGTTAGCCTGCACATTTTTTCATTTTTCTTCTACATGATTTATGTGAGTTGAGTATAAAACTTTTTTTTTTTCCCCTGACCCCCCCCCCCTGCCCACCACGCTCTGACACACACGCCCCTCCCTCTGTACGGGCAGCAGTTGCGCGCACACACGCGCCCAGATTTTCTGAAGACGTGTTAAATGGGTGCTGTCAGCCTGTTCCTCCGCCCTGTGTCCATGCTGGCTTGGGGGGTGGGGTCAGAGACACACAGGCGTACACACGTCAGCGGCGGGTGTGGGGGGGGGGGTGTTGGTATCATTACTCAGGGTTGTTTACATTCAAAATACGTAATGAAATCTGTTGGCAATAATGAAGGAAATCAAAGTTTGGGGAATTGTAAAAGTGGTGAAGTTTGAGAAATGAGTCAAGGCCTCTGAAATAACATTTAGGGCCAGGAAACGACGTTATTATGCAGCGTTTGTGCCTGCTGGAGACGTGAAGATGAACAGCTCCGAGCCCATAAAATGTTGTTAGTGCCGTCCTGAAGTATGGCACGTTGTAAAGGAGCGCCGATTCGTATCGAGATTATATATAAAAGTATATCTATGCACAGCGTTATTTTTTTATATGTAAGACGAGAGACGCGGAGACTCGACCCCTGATAGGCAGGATGGTAATAAATATATAAATAAGTACATTACAGAGGGAGGCGTCTCTGCCCTGATCTTATAGACTTGGATATTAAAAACGGGAATATTGCATTTAAGGGGTACGTATTTTTCTTCTTTAAAAGTGCCAGGAGCAGCCTGGTCCTTAGTAACAAATGAAAAAGTCAGAGTAAATGAAAAACAAAAATAAACCTAATGCATTGCAGCCGGAGCATGCTGAAGGTCATTGGAGCGTTTTTGGGGGATGTCTCATTGTCCGTGAAGGTCTCTCGTGTGCCTAGCAAGGCGGGCGAGATCGGAGTGGTGCCGCGCCTCTTACAGGCTAGTGCTGAGACCTATTGGTCGCCAAGGTGACAGGTCTTTGGGTGCGCAAGGAACGCCTCTAAACTTGTCGTCCTCTGCTGTTCTCTTATTTTTGGGAGCCCTTGTCATTGATGGTCTGAGATGGACGCAGAGTATTAGCGATGATGGACTGCTTATTAATGGTTGTTCGTGTGACTGATCGGTGTTGCCGCGATGATGCAGATTGCCTGGAGAGGAAGCTGAAGGTCCGGTTCCAGCCCGTCCGGTTCCGACAGCTCTTGTCGGCTTGGTTTCCAGCATGACTTGCCGCTTTTTGTTAGCTGGGCTGTCCTTGTCCTGGATTTGACGTGCCATGCACACCGTACTTAAAGCCCAGGCGCTTTATCTGACACACGGTGCTTTATGTCCTGTTCCTGTGATGCCGGCATACTGTGCCTGAGAGTAACGGATAGTCCCACCTCGTGGCATCCACAGGAATGCCCGCGCCATCCCCCAAGCTCATAATCACTGAGGTTGGGGCCCCCCCAGTCCGTGTGTGTCTGCTGGATCACCGGATTATTTATGGACTGTGGTGATCTGCTCCGTGTTTCGCTCAGTGGGAAGGGGGTCCAGGTCTCTAACAGACAGCCGTGTATATTAGCTTCACCCCCCCAAAACAGCGCCCCTCAAACCGCTGCAGCAGATGTCGTCTTTCACTCCGGTTCCACATGCCAGCTTCAAGCTCCACATTTCCTTTTGTTTGCTAGTTTAGCGCTTCGACTCCTGAATGGCGACTGTCAGGTCCGCTTCACCAGTGAGCCGACAGACCCATTTAAAGAAACATTTATATAACAGCACAGACTGTGGAGTGTGAGTGCGCTGGTGGATAATTGGATTTCTCTCGGGGGAGGTTCGCACCCCTGATTCTGGGATGATTACACCCTGCCTGTGAACGACTGGCCTGTGCTGTCAGCGGGTCAATCCCATCCGATCCTGTTCTGGAACCTTCTACATAGGCTCATTGACATCAGCAAAGTCTCAGAATTGTACCTCATCTGTACCCCTCACATCCGCTAGCGCCCCCACCTGTACCCCTCATTCCCGCTTGTGCCCTCACCTGTACCCCTCATTCCCACTTGTGCCCCCACCTGTACCCCTCATTCTCGCATGTGCCCCCACCTGTACCCCTCATTCCCACTTGTGCCCCCACCTGTACCCCTCACATCCGCTAGCGCCCCCACCTGTACCCCTCATTCCCACTTGTGCTCCCACCTGTACCCCTCATTCCCACTTGTGCCCCCACCTGTACCCGTCATTCCCGCATGTGCCCCCACCTGTACCCGTCATTCCCGCATGTGCCCCCACCTGTACCCCTCATTCCCCCTTATGCCCCTACCTGTACCCCTCATTCCCGCTTGTGCCCCCACCTGTACCCCTCATTCCTCTTTGTGCCCCCACCTGTACCCCTCATATCCACTTGCGCTCCCATCAGTACCCCTCATTCCCCCTTGTGCCCCTACCTGTACCCCTCATTCCTGCAAGTGCCCCCATCAGTACTCCCTCATTCTCTCTTGCACCCCACTCCAGTACTCCTCATTCCCGCTTGTGCCCCCACCTCTACCCCCATTCCCTCTTGTGCCCTCGTCTGTACCCCCTCATTCCAGCTTGCGCCTCCACCTGTACCCCACATTCCCGCAGGGAGGTGCACAGCTCCACCACACCGCCCTCCGATTTACGCTAATGCTGCTTGACGGCTGATTATCGCAGTCAAGTTATTAAAACGCCTCTGTTATTGTTATTGGTGATATTTTAATGAGGCGTTTTATGGAGTCCAGGGGGAGGGGGGGGGTTGAGGAGATCCCTAGGGGGTGTGTCATTTAGCAGCAAGGAGACAATAAGCTGTGGGAGGGGCAGCAGGATGTGGCCCCTTCCAGGCAGCCAGTGGCTGGGTGCCTCATTACGGCCCATGGCTGCGCATCCTCGACACAGCAATGAAGATAAATTTCTGCTCTATGCTGCAATTTCACTCATAAAGCAGATAAATTTGTTTCTTTTTTTTAAAACCCCACCCGTGTTTCTCACACAACACAACTGATCCCTTCCTAGTGGTGGCGTGGGAGTGTCTTGGGGTTTCTCTGGGCCCCCCTCCCTGCTCAAACACAGAGACTCAGCTGGGGGCTTCAGCGGTTAACGGCGGGAGCCATCCCCGGGGAGTGCAATTAAGGGCTTATTGATTATTAATGAATTAACGAGGGTGACTTTCTGAGCCTGAATGGCACATGTCACCCCTCCCCCTTTTAGGAAAGGCAAATTTATCTGTGCATTTCATACACAGTGCTTATTCAGAGTGGGTCACAAGAACTTCATGAAATTCCGATGTAAATTCACAGTTTAGACAATTGATTAAAACCTAATTAAAAGTGAAATACGTTTTAGGATGTATAAAAGCAGTGTAAAACCAGAATTTTGCTCTGAAGCCGTCATTGTCACTTAGTGAGTACTGCCATAGTTGACCAGTCAGAGCTCAGAGCCCTGGGCTCTCCACAGTTATTGGTTCATTTTTCCAAACTAAGCCTTAATTGTTTTTGTCTTGTTCAGCAGAAGACATTTGCAATTTTCTTATTTTGGAGGAGAAAATAACCCAACGTAATTTCAGAGCCCCTCTGTGCCCTGTTCCACAGCGCCTCCTGCTGGACGGCGGCGGGCATGTGTTTAATGTGTAGAGTCAGACCCCCAGCCGGAGCTGTTCCGTTTTTAGTTTTTCGACAGGGGCGTCATTTTCGCAATTTGATATGTTTATCTAACTGTGTCCATTTGTCATGTCGTGCGGCGACTTTCCTGCACTGTAATGCCGCATCCTAATTCTCTTTTTCACGGCGGGGGGGTGGGTGGCAAAAATTCTCCTGCGGAAATACGTACAGTGTTATGTAGTCTGACAGGTGCCTGGGGGCAGTGTAAACAAATGCTAATGTAATTATGCGGGAAATGTTATAATAAACTGTAACTAAGACGATTGCCGTCTGCCCCATTTTTCAGCCTCCGTTAGTCCTGCTGGCTGCTTACTGGTTACTTAGCACGGCCAGGCAAACTCTTGTTGTGAACAAGTGACCCAGAGTGAAATTGGGTCCCCTCTGCAGCCGCCTCTCTCCAACCCATGGGTTGCTGGTTCGAGGGTTATTCTGAAGACAGCCTGCTACCCTGGATTTTTCTGGGGGGGGGGGGGTGTGTGATGCGTCTGTCACCCAGCATGGTGACACTTTTACATTAAAGCAGATCATTATGTTTCCTTGGCTCCCTGGAAAAGATGACGTTTTTACAAAGTGACGAGTTTAGCGTTCGATAAATCAGATTTGCGCTGAATAATGAGCGGCGGGCTGTCAGCGGGCGCCGTGTCCAAGCCGCTCCTCGGCACCGCATTCGGATTTGATCCTATTAGCATTTAATTTCTGCGCGATCCTACACGTTCCACGCGGCTGCATTTTAACGAGTCCGCGCCCCAGAGCCACTGCGGTCTGGGCCTTTATAACTTGCTTGACAATCCTTCTTTCGTGACAATTAATACCCTCAAATCTAATAGTGGCCGTATTGGAATTACGGCTAAACCTTTGGAAGTATGTCAGAAAACTGCTTAGTTCTACGGTACTGCTGTCGACGCAGTCCTCCTGAAAGTGCAGCCTTGTCACCTGTATCTTCAGCATTGCCGATTCCTCTGGCCTTCCTGGGCTGCTAACTCTCAGCCGACATACCTTGGTTGATTGTACCCTTCCACTCTGCAGCGGGAAGGCAGCGGTAATGTCCACGATGACTGTAGTTCTCATCTGTGTGAGCTGCTCCCACTCAGTGTGGTTCATGTTCTGACCCGACTTTCCACCCCACGCCCCACCCCCCCATGTGAGTGACATTCTCCAACGTATCACTCTTTTGTCCTCTTTTTCAGACCCCAGCAGAGCAAGCGAAGGCTAGACTCCAGCTAGTCCTACAGGCAGCAGGTGAGTGGCCGAGCTTGCGTGAGGTCGAAGGTCACACGCTATTATTTTCGAAAGTCCTAAAGCCAGACCGAGCTCTCGCATTGTGTGAGAAGACATAGACCCCATTTCCCAGGACTTCATGAGCATCTGTGATGATGTGGCGTCAGATTCAGATGTCAGGGCTGTGGGAGCTGGAGGCCAGCGTCTCTGTGACCTGTAATTTCCCCCTAGGTTATTAACTAGGGTTTCACCTCACTCTGAACTGTCAGTCACTGATTGGCTGAAAGTCGCTTCTGTTGGTTCCCATTGGATAAAACCAATTGATTGACAGCATATGGAAACTCTTAAACTATTAAAGGGGTGGTAGTGCGACAGCACAGAAAACAGTTTTTAGAGACTGTAAATTATACTTTAACCTTTTTATCTGCTGTACATTTAACCACAGGATTTCAGGTGAAGAACTTTGCTCAAGGTTACGAAGTGTTAAACCTGGAACTTTCAGGTTGCATTTACATCACATTTACACTCATTTATTTAGCTGGTGCTTTAATCCAAAGCAACGTAGGCGTGCGGAAAGCTAGGGGTCAGAGCACAGGGTCAGCCAGTATCCCTGAAGCAGGTGAGGTTAAAGGTCTTGGTCAATGGTGCAATGATTACTCTGCCGGCCGTGGGGTTTGAACCCACAACCTTCCGGACACAGATCCCGAATCCGCTGAGCTGCACACCTCCCGGTTACCCGGCCTTGAGCTTGCCCAGAAGCGGGAGATGTCTGAGAACGTGAACAGGACCAGAGAGTTGTCCCCGCAGTCCCCCAAGATGTCGTCTCCAAACCCGTCGGGAGGTCCGTGTAACCTTGGCAACTGCGGCCGGACAGAAGCAGCCAGGGCTCTGCCTGGAATGTGACACTTAGAGAGACTCATTGCCGATTGTTCAGCTGCCAGGTGCGTGTAGGGCGGCTAGGTAATGCGTGCGAGCGTCTCCGTCCAGACAGCCTTCACTCACGCCGGCCATGCCGCTGCTTGTGGTTACAGTGTTCCGTAATGACCAGAAAGGGAAGGGGCGCATTCTCATATTTCATGTGAATTGTGTATATTATGTTCCGCGTCTTTTGAAGTGTATAATTATGAACCAGATGTGACAGCCCAGAGCTGCGTACCTCCCAGCTGCCAGACGTGTTTTTGTTTTTTTTTTCTGCATGTACACGGTGGAAAATTATTGAAGGTACTGGCCGGTTATGTATCATGTCAGGGTAGCCCCTCCCGCAGGTGGTCCTGAGAGATGCCCTGTCTCATTAACACGCCTTGTGGGGGGGGGATGGGCGAATGCGAGAGGGGTGGATCGTGGGGGGGCAGGGGATGAGGTGGCCGTGCCTGCGGCCGCCATCGCTTCCGAGTTTATTTAGTGATTTCCGCCGTAGCCCTTATGAGTAATCTGTGTTTACACAGTGCCGGTGCTGCGTCTCGATGGAAAGGCGGGCGGCGGCACTCGCAGCTGTGTAATTAAACCGGAAACGGCCAGCCCTGCGCTCATGTCACAGGGCCTGGGGCTCTCAATGTCCCGGTAATCACCGCGGCCAACCATAAAGCACCCCTGGGTTGTTGGCCAGGATTTACGTGAGTCTGTCTGGCCGCAGACGGCCAGATGTTGCTGTGTTTCATGTAGTCACATCTCTGGCTTTCCTCTTTTTCAGAGTGGTCCCTAATAACGCTTTTATGGCAGGCCTGAATCGCTGGGGGCCTGTTCCTCTGGGCGGGGTCCGGCCTCGGATTCGGCCTTCCTTTCCACAGCGATGACTCCTTTTTCAATTTTTTTCCTCCCTTTCTCTCTCTGTCTGCCCAGGCTGTCGGTCCGCGCGACCCTCCCCGCCTGTAGCCGCGGTCCCTCTTCCCCTCATACATCTGCAGTGGCTGTTCTCGGATCAGCGCTGGCTTCCAATGTTTCTCTGAGTGCGTTTGCGGGAGGTTGAGGTCAGAGTAGTTTTCGCTGACTGCCTGTCGGAAGCCGGCGTCTGGAGCTGTCCTGCTGTGGATTCACTGGATCCCAGTGTGCCTGATGCTTGAACCGAATCCCGTCTGTTATCGCTGGCAGTGGAGGTGAGGAGGGAAATTACGATGAAGAGTGTCCCAGTATGACCCAGGATCTCTGCCCCCCCCCCTCCACTTTTGGCCTGGCTGTCCCCTCTGAACAGATGTTGTTCAGCCTGTGAATGTCACTGTTGTGTCGGAGAGCAGTGCTTAAGCCCCCTTCTCTTCTGTGTGCCCCACAGTGCTCCCAGCGCCCCCCCCCGCCCCACTACCCGCTTTGTGGGGTCTCCTGAGACCCACAAAGCCGCTCCCCTGCTCCCTTTTTCCCGGTATATGGACTCTCCCCAGTCGGTGGACAGCTGATGATATGCGGCTCAGATCGGGCCGCCCATTGTGTCGGGTGGTAATGAGGCCCCCGGCGGGCGGGGCGGTGGGGGGTGGGCGCTTTAATGGCCGTCTGGCCTTTGTGCGAGCTGCGTTGGCTTTGTGCAAAGACACTGTAGCACTATGTTTACGGGTCACTTCCTGCCTGGCCCGTGCATGCACACGCATGCACGGTGCACATGGACACACACTTGTGCGTGGGCGGCCTACCCCGCATCCTCCTACCTCCATAACCCCCCCGTCCCCCAGTTTTAATGATGGATAAATACCCCACGACTGGGGAGTCTGGGCCAGCACAGCCCTGTGGGAATGCTGGGGGGTATCGCCGCTTCTTTAAAAACGCTGCTGGTCTGCAGTCCGCAGGGTCCGTCGCCAGGCGACTCCATAAACAATGTTTCTCTTTCTTTATTTAAGCTGCCTCCCCACTCCCCCCGCCTCCCCTGCAGTGGGCTACCACGCCAGAACAACCATAGCTAGCGCTGTCAGAAACACACAAACTGCACCACTGTTTACAAAACTAGCCTAAACCCGAGGTTTAAGCAGGTGACACACGCGTGATCATTGAAGCCACTACACCGCTACCTGTAAAATACCACCATATTCAAGGACATACTGTAGATCGTCCCAAACACCTTGGCTGTACACCTGTTTCCTGCTGATACACCGCCATACAGGTGAACAGTCTACAAGCACGGTGTACTTGTACCGGTCTGTCACTGCCGCCAAACCGTCGCACAGGTGCACAATCTTCACATGCCTCTACGCACGGAATGATACACACCCTCACCCCGCACTCATACCGCAAAAATATCACAGCCCCATCCACAAACACATACGCACACACCACGCCTGTACTTAAACAGACACCCAGAGTATCATCCACCAATGCAGCTGTGATTAATCAAGCACTGGATTTTCAGAAAGGGACAAATTATTGCCCAAATGCATGTAATCCCATCACGGGTGTATATAAGTGACGGCAATAGCAGCAGCGATTCAAACGATATTCAAACAGAAGTGTATGATCACGTCAATCACCCCCACCCACCCCCGGTTCAAATAAACAGAACGTTTCGCCTAATTTCAACCATTAAGCGTGTATTCGGATATTCCCGATAAAGTCCCACTTGAATTCCGACCTTTACTAGCTATTTATTAGAGGAAAGACCAGAAAAACACAGTGAAAAACTTACCTGTGTTTCTGCGGCTGATGACTCCGCATCCAAAAACAGGAGCGAGATTTTTTAATCTCTCCACGACTATATATATTCACAGCAGTAACACGGTGATACTGTACGGGAATCCCGTTTAGCTATTTACTATGAAATAATAGTCGGGGGGGGGGGAGAAAAAAATCACAAGCCCCAGTGATTAAATGTCATTCCCGACACTGATGACACCATGCATTTCACTTGTTAATTAAACGATATTGTTGTAAGGAAAACGCAAGGTGCCTCCCGTCGTAAAAACAAGCAAAACATTTTGAAACGCTGATGATGATGCATTTTCCAGGGCAGGCAGGTGATAAGCGAGGACAGGAAGAACCCCCTTATTTCAAAATATGCTTAAACAACATACAGTGCTAGGAAAAGATTAAGCTATTTTATAATCCTGCATGTAACAGCCCAAGCAGCTTCCCACCCGCAGGCAGACGAACCTAAACGTTTCTGTTTTTATCATCGATTGGTATAATGTCCGGTTAGAGTTGCGGTTCAGATCCGTGGTGCATTTCATTGCGACGTAACAAAAATACCCTTAAAGACTCATTCACAAATGAAAGGGCACGCCGGCGTGTCCCGGGGAGCAGACACATCCTCAGCGTAAGCGTGAAAAGGAAATCAATGAAAAAAGCAACTTGAAATATATAAATAAGGCCGATGCCGGCTCAAATAGTACTATTAATATTCATATTGGAGTTGCTCTTCGAGAGCCAGCCGTCTGCTATGGAAGGTACGGAAAGCGTCTGCCGCACGCCGCGCCTCGCCGGATACCCGCCGGTCCTGCCGTATATGAGATGTCGTCTTTTTAAAGGTCGACATTCCCAGCCCTCGGACATCCGATTTCAAATATATTTTGGAGATATTGTGCCTTTTGTTGACGCTGTCGCGCCGTCCTTCCTCTCCTCTCTCCCTCCCTCCCCTCCGCCGTCCTCTCGGGTATTTACAGTTTGGGCAGCGCACTAGCCACGGACGTCAGCGGCCGGCGATCGCGTCGGACTCCCGGGCTCCGTCTCTTCATCTCTACGGCCATCGACGACACCGCGTTTCAAGCGAAGGGACGCGACGAGCCGGAGAAGAAGCCGCTGGAAATTCGGCGAAATGACACTGTGGAGGCTGGGATGCAACCAGACTGTGGGGGGGGGAGGAAAAAAAAAAAACACAAAGAGGCCAACACGTGGTGTCAACAACACACGATTCATGCAAATGAACACATGATCCACGCAAAAAACACACGATGCGCGCGATGAGGCGTTTTATTTAACCCCCGACCCTTGACACGCATAATCACCGGGATAAGACGCCTTGAGAATAAACTAGGTACAAAGACACGCCATGAAAACGCTCATCCACTCAGACATACAGTTACACGCAAACAGCCGCAGACAAACTGAGACATACGTCCAAATTTAGACCCACACCCCCGCAGATAGACACTCACACATTCCCATACCCATTAAAACGCACACGGCTGACAGACACTGACAAGTGCGCCTTACAGGATTAGTAAGGTTAACGCCAATTAGCAGAGCGCTTCATTTTAGCGCAGGATTTGCATGAAGGTTTATTTTATTGGGGCGGCTAGTTCAGCACTGCCGCCCATTAAATCCCAGTTCTTCCTTTCCGTCCATTCCCAATTTTTTGCTGCCCTCTATCTGCCTCGTGTCATTCGCAGTTACGCTGCTATAACAGCGTGTGTGTGTGTGTGTGTGTGTGTATGTAGAGA
>JAODLC010000066.1:3664177-3677108 GCA_026781145.1 Hippopotamyrus pictus | reverse complement strand
TATATATGTGCACAGTTGTATAAACAGGTTAATTTTTATTCTCCCTGTACCGCCATTTCTGTGAAATGTGATAATTGACCAGGGTTTATCTGCTTCCTCTCCGTCACTTACGGCCCTGAAGGCGTTTTGCAGGTTATGTCTTCCTACACCCTGTATACTCGCTGGATTTAGGCTGGGTTTACGTCGTTTCACGTAATCATATAATTGACACGCACTCAGTATCAGTTTTGGTGTTTTATTATAGGCTACAGTTTGAAACGTAAATCATGGAAAGTTTATTAGATATTTTGTTTTTCTTCGCTGTTTTATGAATTGTGAGGAAACAAGAGACTTTATTTTTTATTGCTGCACGTGAAATACCAGTAGTTAGCGGTAGTGAGGTCAATAGCAGGTCAATAACTTGCGGCTAGTGTGTGTTGACTTCGGTGTGTCACTGTCTCAAATAAAGTAACATAATACTCCAACGCTGTAGCATGATAACCCCATAGTATCACGGTTATTTAATCAACAGTTGTCATGAGAAAACATCCGGTCGTTTTGTATATGCGATGTAAAATGCTAAAGACGCGATGTCTAAAATGCTGGACGCTTCCCCTGATTTCAGATGCGGAGGTCTGAGGGAGTCCTGGGCGGGCAAGGGACACTGTTATCGGTGTTTTCTTCACTTTCATAGCAAAAGTTGATGGACGGCTGTGTGTGTGTGTGTGTGTGTGTGTGTGTGTGTGTTAGGTGCATATTACATTGTGATAAAAACACAATGTGATCAAATCCTGTTATTTTGCCCTTGTGGGGACCATTTTCAGGTCCCCAGAAAGATCTATGGATGCAATGGAAAAACTAAGAATGCCTGAAGTCTCGTATTTTGTTTGGTTACTTATGTATAAGGTTAGGGTTGGGTAGGACTTAATGTCATCATGTTGGGATTATAGTTTTCCCCATAGAAATGAATGGAGAGTCCTCACAAAGATATAACTACAAACCTGTGTGTGTGTGTGTGTGTGTGTGTGTGTGTGTATGTGTGTGTGGGTGGGTGGGTGATTGTATGTAGCTGACACGGAAAACTTTGTTCCGACACTTCTTAGGCTGCCAGGGTCATGAGCCGCTATGGGTCACCGCGACCGTAACTGGGCAAGCCGTATACTGAATAACAATATTTACTCGACCTGTATCCAGAAACCCACGCACGTGAATAATTATGTCAGATGTAGAGCAGATGACAAGAGATAAACAGGCTGCCCTTTTTAAAACCGCATTGGGTTAACCTGGGCTGACAAGGTGAAGAATGACGTCGAATCTTACCGAAGTTATGCCACCGAGTCACCGCCATCATAGCCTTTATTTCTGACGCTGGTTTAATAAATGCCCCGTATGTTAGAAAAGAAAAACTCGCTAGATTGTGTTCAGTTTGGTGAGGATGTTCGACTCTGCAGAGTTATTCTTGACATTGACCGTCTGCGGTTATCCCGCTGGTTCAGTATATCAAGCGATCGTTATCTGCAGCTCGGCTGGTCCGAGCAAAGGGCGCTTGGTAAAGACACGAAACGCCTCTGACCCGGGAGAGAATTGAGAAATCTCTGGCGAGTCCAGGGGCACGGGACACCCAGATCGGAGGAACCATTCAGAACTGGAAGGTGACAGGTAACGACAAAAACCTCACTGACCTCGATGACAACTCTTACTACTCGCATTTAAGAGCTCCTCACCGAGCGGCAATAATTTACTCAACCGTGCGAGCTGATGTCCAGTAATGATTAACTGTATCTAGTCTGAACACTTTGCCCTGCTCTGCTTTAATAGGACAATGATCAGAACATTTATTTCAAATGCAGTCATAAAAGTTACTTAGTGGCAAATTCTATTTTAAATTTTTACTGAAATATATTCATATGGAATTAGTTAAGAGGATCCCGATTTGCCGCTTTTCGGAGATGATGTGTTTAGAATGTCGCATCATTCTAAAATGTAATTGATCATTTTTCTGTTTTACAGTATTTATTCCATTCAGCAATCCTGTAAAACGGGACATTTATTTAAGAAATATTCACTCTTGTTTCACTTATTCAGAGATTAAAGTTCCCAACTCGACAACTTCTCTGTCAGTCTCCCCGCATTAAATAAACACTACACAACTTCACGTGATTAAACGTAAAACACACTTTTATTGCTAATTTTTATTCGTAGTCCCACTTCATTTCAAATTAATTCGATTTATCGATTTCATATACAACATATATGACACCTCTATCGTCTGTGTCATTTATGTCGGCAGGAAAGCAACGTCCACGTTGTCCGAAATAGGTCTATGGCACCTGTGAGGCGTTTGCCGACGTCCAGGTCTGAAGAGGTGCGGCTCCCTTTCTCGGTTACGCTTTTATGTGGGCCAGTCTACCTTGGGACCCCCCGTCATCATTCTCGTTAAATGTAAAGTTCGATAGACCCTCTGGTATGTCACTTTTTATTGCGAATTTCTCCTTTTCCGTAGGTTGAAGAGATGGACGGATGGGTAGACTTCATACAGAAAGTCAGTGTCCTGCAGTGGGTTCTGACTTTCTTGTTTATGGGTGAGTGTCACACCTACTCATCTGAACACAAGTGTACTTAGTCGCGAGATCTATTTCCGTTACTAGCGTTCATTAACAGTATCTGGATAGACTTTATGTTATGTGGTACAAACTTGTTTATGCAAGTTGGGTTTGCGGAGCAAGACTTACACCTGGCTAAGCCACCTTGGGTCACTAACGTAACCTCCTCAGGTGCGTTCTTCACCCTACTGACCATCTACCTGCTGTTTACCTCGCTGTGGCTCCTTCCAACTGCCTACCTGCTGTGGTTGGTGCTGGACTGGAGCACCCCAGAAAGAGGTAGGTGATACACACACGCACACGCGCACGCGCGCACGCGCGCGCACACACACACACACACACACACACACACACACACACACACACACACACACACACACACACACTCTCCCTCTCTCCCTGTCTCCCTCTCTCCATCTCTCTCTCTCTCCCTGTCTCTCTCTCCCTCTCCCTGTCTCTATCTCTCCCCCTGTCTCTCTCCCTCTCCCCGTCTCTCTCTCCCTCTCCCTGTCTCTCTCTCTCCCCCTGTCTCTCTCTCCCTCTCTCTCTCTCCCTGTCTCCCTGTCTCCTGTGCCTACACATTCACTGTCACACATATACAAATCCCCTGATCCCTAGGATTCCATTCAAGCATTAGTTTTCTCTTCAGATTCCAGCTTATCAGTCTAAGGCTTTCTGCTCATGCAGCTTCACACAGACCTTATTCTCCATCATCTCCCTGCTAAGCACAGTCAGCACAGCATTGTCACTCAGTAGGATGGCATTCCATGCCTGCAACTGAATGGTTGCTGGTTTAAATCCCAGGGTCAGTAGTCTGGGTCCTTGGCCCCTTAAGCAAGGCCCTTAACCCCTAATTGCTCCAAGGACACTGCACGCCGGCTCAGCCTGTGCTGTGTAAACCCTCTGAGCTTGCGGTCTCGTGTCTCACGGGGAGCAAAACTAGATAGGTGAAAACACAATATTCCCATGGGGATCGATGAATTACCACAAAAATCGAAAATGAAGAAATCAGTGTGCTCATTGTGCTACGCTTTCTGGGTCCAGCAGGGGGCAGACAGAGTGACTGGGTGCGAAACTGGAGAGTGTGGAGGCACTTTAAGAACTATTTCCCTGTGAAGGTAACCCAAGATGGACGGCGGCTTTCTTTTGATCACCATGTGATCTCTGGTAATCACATGACCATTCCCCTAAACTCTTTCTATTCTGTTTGTCTTGCTCCTTCTCTTAATCTTATGCCCTTAATCTCTCCCACACCTCTCTGATACATTTCTGCTTCATGCTAACCCCCCCCCCCCCCCAAAAAAAAAAATAAAAAAAAAAAAAACAAGCTGGTGAAGACCACAGAACTGAGCCCCAGCAAGAACTACATCCTGGGGTCTCACCCCCATGGGATTATGTGTGTGGGGGCCTTCTGCTGCTTCAGCACTGGATACGGTGGATTCTCCGAGGCCTTCCCAGGCCTGCGGGCCAACCTGGCCATCTTGGCCGGGCTCTTCCGCCTGCCGATCTTCCGGGACTACCTGATGTGTGCAGGTGAGGGATGGCTTCTGGGTCAGATCTGCAGGGGGCGCTGGAGGGGAGATTAGGGACAGTCTGTATGGGGTTGAAGCAGATTGTGTGTCAGAGGCCATCTTGAGCATTTTGGCTGAAGCTCTGAAAAATCTGAGTTAATCTCTAGTCTGAAGGGTATGCAAAAAAAGACCAAACATTTTCCCTCCCAAATTGAAAAAGACAAACTATACAAAATAAACGAGTGAGATCTCCAAGCCAACCTGCTCATCCTGCTTCCTTCAATCCCCCCGTCTCTGCCCTCTCCTCTCTTCCTGCCTCTCCCTACCTGCTTCCCTATGCAGGCATGTGCCCAGTGAGCAAGCCCAGCCTAGAGCACCTCCTCTCCAGGCGTGGCAAAGGGAATGCCGTGGTGATAGTGACAGGGGGCGCTGCTGAGTCACTGGACTCTGCCCCAGGTATCAACGTTGTGGTCATGAAGCAGAGGAAAGGCTTCGTCCGGCTGGCCCTGGAATACGGGTGAGGGCTACATTAACCCGACTTCGTTAGCTCAATAGCGTTAACCCAGTGATGTTACCCCAACAATGTTACACCAATGACATTACATCAATGATGTTAACCCAACAATGTTACACCAATGATATTTTATCAATGATGTTAACCCAACAATATTACACCAATGACATTACATCAGTGATGTGAACCCAATAGTATTACACAATGTTACACCAACAAAGTTAACCCAATAACGTTACACAAATGTTACACTAATGATGTTAACCCAACAGCATTACACCAACGTTACACCAGCAACCTTAACCCAACAACGTTACACAAAAGCTACATTAACCCCCCCCAGGGCTGACCTGGTGCCGGTGTACTCCTTTGGAGAGACTGAGCTCTTCAAGCAGGTGGTCTTCCCCGAGGGCAGCATGGCCCGCAGCCTGCAGACAACCTTCAAAAAGCTCATAGGCTTTGCCCCCTGCCTCTTCATGGGACAGAGCTGGGGCCTGGTGCCCTACAAGAGGCCTGTCACCACCGTGGGTCAGTATCCTGCCACTTGCCTGGGGGGGGGGGCATTACTGGTGAAGCTTGCCATGGGCACGGCATGGGCCTCGAGCAGCGCTGCCGTCTATTTCTTCACCCTCCCTAACCCTGGCCGCTCTTCCCCAGTGGGGGGCCCAATCCCTGTGCCCAGGCGGCCTTCACCCCCCGAGGAGATGGTGGATCACTACCACTGCCTCTACATGGAGGCCCTCACCAAGCTCTTCCACGAACATAAGGTCAGCTGTGGCCTGTCAGAGTCACATGACCTCCGCATCATCTAGCAGTTCACTGAACGCTGCAGTGGGAACTGGAGCAACTGCACCGGAAACGCTGCTCTGATACAGCAGATGGGTACCTGCCAGATGAGACCCAACCAGGAGGCACCTGTCAAAGAAGGTGGCACCAGCAATAAAAACCACCAGCCAATATGGCTGAAAGACTCTTTAGAAATCTAATAAATATTCCTGTTGCTCACATACTGCAGTTCACTGATTCTGCCACTGGGTGCCATTGTTTCACCTATTTTGTTCAGGTCAAAAGTTCTCATAAACTAACTTCCAGTCCTTGGTGTGAGAGCTGCTGTTCAAAAGTCTAAAGCCCCGGGGAGTCAAATGTTCACGGAATACAGAGGGATGTTCATGTCGGAGTGGAGCACAAGTTGGGTTGTCTGGCCCCACCCACAGTCTCCGACTGACCAATAGATCGTTAGTACACTGTAAGATGGAGGGGCTTACATCATCATAACATAAAGCACTGCACAGCTGGGACCCTCATTTCTCTCATTTCTTCATCCTGGGGCCCTTTACTCAGAATAATAATTTACTCAGCTTATAATTATTAAAGAAAGGTAAAAAAAAAAAATGGCTAAATTAGGTCTGGCAAGAATTCAAGTGAATTGTATGCTGTAAAATTTTTAGGCAAAATGTCCATTTAAATGTTAAACGTAAATGTAAAACGGTGGCACAAAGGGTAGAATGTCAAAGCCAATGGGCCAATTAGGACTATTATTTTGAGTATAAATAATCATTCACAAAAAACCAGGCAAGATCAAAAACAATAACCAAATTCTTGCACGGTACAACATTCTGATCAAAACTAAAATATATTCTGTAAATATTATATAATGCGAAACTACATTAGAACCACATTCAAAGGTCTGCTGCAATCTGGATATTATGCACACACTTGCATATTTTTTAATATGTTTTATTTAGCAAATTAACATTTACGTCAGCATGCGGTTTCGGAGTGCAGCATTGTTATTAAAATAAGCATAAAGCAGAAAATAATGCCATTTGCATGTTCGGGCAGAAAAATAGCAGCATGTTCCCTTTCTGCCACCACCCCCTCCCCCCGACGCATCATTATTGCAGGTATTTGTCACCATTACGGCCAGACTTGGACAGCTTGATGCAGCCCATGGCCTCTCAGCTCAATCGATCTCACAGCCAGCGTGTCATCGCGACTGATGACCAAATGACTGAGAATTCAACTCATATATCCTCCGACTTCAATGTTAAAACAGGGTCCGGTCTCACACCAGGATTTCCAAGGTGTTAAACGTGACGTCGTGAATGGATGAGAAACACAAATCCAACAGACTAGCGAGTTTACCACGGGCCGACGCATTATCAGATCACCCATGATGTACAGGACTTAACCAATTAATATTTAAAAAGCCCTACAAACATGGGCAAAGGGTGTTAAAATTGCTAACAACTGACATCAGTTAAAAGGTGGCAGTTAAATAAGCTCATCATGGGTAAAATAAAGTCTCTCCGGGGATTTCCTCAGTGGCTCCCTCTAGTGGCCAAACACAGTCATCTCCTTTGGCTGACTCCCTCTGGCCTTCATCCAGCAGCAGGTACATTCAGGAGCTGGCCCTTCTGTTCGTTTCCGGAACTTTCTTGTGCTGCAGTGGTTAGGGCCCCTGGTGGTGGTGGGGGGGGTTTAGCTCAGCCCACCAGGCGTCCTCATAGCGTCCATTTGAGACACCTGTTATGGACACAGGGACCATGAGTGAGCCACATGGACAGAGCAACATGCCAGCTAAAGAGGGACAGTGGAGGAACCTGAACTGATCAACTCTTCTTACCCCCATGCTCATAAAACAGGCCGCTGTTCCTACACTACTGCCCCCTCCCAAAAAAAAAAACCACACAGACACACAAAACCGAGTTCCAGATATGTGGCGTCGTATTTTCTGTTCCTCGCTGTAGGTGCTGCTTTGCCATCACGGTTTTCTGGTAGTGGCTAGAAATCCCGTTTTCAAAATAGTCGGGATGCCAGGTAAAAAGCAAATAAACGCAGAACGCGATGATTTGGAAATCAAAGAAACTCATATTTAATTGGAAATAAAACAAAGATAACGTATCAAATGTTAAAAAAAAATTGTCTTACGCAAATATATGATCAACTTGCATTTGATGCCAGCAGCAAGTTTCAAAAAAGTTGGGATAGGGGCAGCCTGAAAAAGTTGTGCAATGCTAAAACAAAACAGCTGGCTGAATGACACCCAACTAATCAGGTTAATTGGCAGCTGGTCACTAAGGTGATTGGGTTCGAAAAGAGCCTTCCAGAGATGTAGTTATTATTTATATGGGGAAATAATGTAAAAAATTAAGAAAAATGTTCCTCATTGCATTTTTTTATTTACATTTTACACAGCGTCCCAACTGTCTTGGAAACGGTGTCATATTCAGTAACTGGTCAGTAAATTTTAATTTGTCAGCATCATATAACTGTAGAAACCCATTCACATTATTTAATATATTTCCGAAGGTTGCAATTTTGAATTACAGCTGCCCCCAGCTTAACCCCCCCCACTGAGTCGAGACTCAATTACCCACAAACCTCGGAGGTATCAATAATAGCTACAGGAACACAAGTAGCCTAAAACAATGATGATTACAGCTTAACGCGACACATACTCCAACTGTCCTGATCTCAGCAGCGGTTCATGAGGGGTTACTGGAGTGAGAGATTTAACGTCTCAGTCCGCCAGGTGGTCTCGGCCGGTACCTGGTCTCCTGGTGTGTACCCAGGCAGCGGATGCAGCAATATCGCACCCCGCAGGACACGCAGGTGTAGGACGACGGGAAGCCACACACGGTGCAGAAGTGGCGCTGAGGCAGCTTGGAGGGCTCCGCACATGCCGTCAGGTAGTTGGGACCCTCACTCACGCTCAGGTTCTGGAGGGTGGGAGTGGAATGTGAGAGGCAGGTCGGGGGACAGGGAGACTCGGGCAAGGAGGAGGGTTGTGCCATCTCTCACCTCCTCCTCCAGCAAGGCTTGGAAGTTCTTCCTGAACCTCAGCTTGAAGTGATCTCCACGAGTCTTCTTTCTTTTTTTACCTAAGGAAAAAGAGGGTGGGGATGTAGGAGGTGTGTCAGATCGCTGGGGGGGGTAGCAATCAGAGCCTGCCCCTGGCTTCTGCCTGTAAGACAGGACGCACCTGACTCGTTGTTGTCGTCGAACTGCGGTAGCCGCTTGGCCAGCTGCGGCAGGCTGGCATGCGGGTCGTCCTGAAAGTTGTCCTTCTCCAAGGCTTCCAGCTGCCGGCTGAGGCGGCGCTGGCGCGTGGCGCGGTCCAGCACGCGCCGCTGGCCAGGGTCCTGCGAGCGGACTGGGGGGGTACAAATGAAAATGAACCCGAAATGACACAGTAAACCGACCAGCCTCAGGGGAAAGGCACATTCAGACAGGGTCACAGCCCAGGCTGACCGCATCCTGATGCCAAAGCGGCGTAGTGCTCAGTGATCCGTGAGCAAAATCATCTCTATTCCCAGTACAATCTACACCTCCAGCTTAACCACACCGTTACTGTAATAAATACAGTACCAGTTAATCTGCGATGACTGTCCAATGTCATACTAAATTTGGCATTATTTTGTGACTACAACGTAGTACAAACACGTATCACAGCATCTCAACCCAAGCAGCGGCTAAATAGATTTCTATAGCATATCGGATTGAGTTGGAATTAAAAAAAGACTTTTGATGTATTTGGCGTTCTAAAACATATTCTTGCAATATTTCGACCACGAACAAGCCCAACAAAAGTCGCATTTGTTTGAAAGATTTAGAACACCATACCCGACGTCTTCTTCTCCACCATTTTCGGGGACGGTTTCTACGGCGGCCGCAGGCGGGCAGTCCGAACAAATTAAAAAGCGCGTTTCCGTTTAACCTAGCCCTTAGCAGGGCGGTTTCCGCAACATCATTTGCTGAAACACTGTGTATTAATTAAGTAGTACTGAAAATAGGAGTAAATGCCGTTATTTTTGTGCATGACGTTCTTATCAACTGCGTGTGACTCAGATATTTTGTAACGTTTTTAGAGCGAACACGTGACGCTGGTCTCAATCAAGTGCGAACAGAACCGCCAGTGCACTTTGCGTTCCCTCACAGCAGGTGGCGCTCCTACTCACCAGCTTATTAAACGCTCGGTAAATGCACCCATGAGGAAATAGATTGAAAACAAGCGCGTACATAAAATATGAGAAAAAATTAAAATAATTTCCAAGTCGGCACAGAAGGTGGCGATGCAGCTAAGGGCCCAGCTTTTTAATCAATGACTTGCAAGTTCAAGTCCCAAGGGGAGGCATGATATTGCATCAGGGAACAAAAAAACTCACATATGTACATAATAAAAATCCTTTTATTATGTCAATCAACTATTTTAATTCTGAAGCTTTGTGGAGGTCATTTGTAGTTCAGATTGTGACACACAGGGGAGTTCGGAAGGTAATTGTTCTGTCCTGGAACTCAGTTACAATATCTACCTGCAGACTTCGCTCTGCCCCCTGGTGTTTAAATCACAGACGTGCAGCTCACACAGAGCATCACAAACTGAGCGAAGCCCTGCTTCTCTCTCACTCTCTCTCTGCAGAGGAAGCCATCACCAAACAACACAGTTTAAAGAAGCTTTTATTTAACCCACCCAAGTGTTAAAAACAAATCGAACACCTGCTGTACAGTACAGCACATGGGGCACAGCAGAACAAGCAAGTGGAGAATTTCCGGAAAATACAAAGAAATGAAACGTGTAGACAGTTACAATGGTTTTGTTTACGTGTTGGCAAATTAAAAATTATAAAACTACCTTATTAGGTACAGGTATTTTAAACATGAAAATGGGGTTTGCTGCTGAATTTGCTGCTTTTCTACACACCTCTATGTTCATCGCACAGCACCCTTCGGTTAACATGCTCTCTGCGCTCCACACATTCGCTCTCCCTGAGGCGACACACTGCACAATGGGCGTCTTCAGGAAGTGCAGGCTGCTGCTTACAGCTGTGCCGCTTCAATTAAAATCACAGTCTGGACAGAAAACGTCATCTGGCTTTTACTGGTAAGACAGTGATCTGGTCTGTAAATAATTCACAGCCATGAAACCTGGTGCTATTTTCCATGATTGCACATCCACTTTAAACCTTGAGTCTGCATACCGTTAAAACCCACAGCGTAAACAGCACTGTCCAGAAGGCCAGACCCTCAATCTCCTCACCTGAGACTAGAATCTGCTCCAGACTCGCCCCCCCCCCCCCCACACACCCACACACACACACACACACACACACACACAATCCTCAGTGCCTAAGGGTCGATGAATGACATCATGATGTACCGCGTGCCCTGGGTGGTGGGCAGCCCTTCGGGGTAGTGCGTCAGGCGGCCTGGGTATATCAAGGACCAGCCCTTCCTGGGGGCCTCCACCCTGCAGTCATACCGCTGGAAGCGGCAGCCGCCTCCCTAGGAGAAACACACCAATGGTGAATACCCAACCAGCTCATGTGACCGCTTACTCAACTCTGCCCCCTACAGGCCAGCTTTATTTTGCCATCTTCCAGGAATTCGTTAATAAACATTAACATTTAATGAAGCTCATACCCGGCTTATTCTAACAACAAGGTAATTTGCAAACATGTAGGGTGTAGGAGCCTAAAACTATATTTGTGATAATTTGAGTTGGATATTAATTTGGGTTTATGGATTGAAAGTATAATGGGTCTTATGTTGGTGATGGAGATTATTTTGTGATTATTATTTACAATAATATCAGATTGTTCAGTTAAGGTTTGTACCTTTAAGAGCGTCACGTGAGAGTAGAGGTCATTAAGGAATTAGTTATGGAAGGACGGAGCTGCACAGCTTTTTGACCTCTGTCTCTCGATTTTGGAAGGAATTCTGCTTCTCTTTTTTGATTTTCGAAGTATTTCTTTTGCTATACGGAAAACTTTGTATACTGTAGTGTTATTCGATTTAGTAAATAGTTTTAAGTTAAGCGTCTTTCTTTAGTAGGTGCGCCGCTTCTCTTTTGTCTTACGTTTTTGGATGGGAGTGAGCAGAGTGTCAACCTTAGGCTCCATTTTGGATTTGGACACTATATAGGGTATATAACAAACAGAACAGCAGGTGGCATAGTGGTTAAAGAAATTAATTTTGGGGGTAGTATGTGGCTCAGGGGACTAAGCCTCCGTGCCTGTGATCAGAAGGTTGCTGGTTCGAGCCTGGCCTCGCTATGTCTGTGGGTCCTTCGGCAAGGCCCTTAGCCCCAAACTCTGGGCGCTCTATGGGTGGCTGCCCTTCACAACCAGCTTGGTCTCACCTACAGAGAGCAAGTTGGGGGGAGGGATAAAAAGAATTTCCCCATGGAGATGAAGGATCAATTATTATTATTACTGTTTAATGTGTTTGTGACTTGAAGGTAACTGGTGGGGCATTTCTTTGTGAGTAAACTAGCTGATTAGTCTCTGAAAATCAGCTGGAAAGTACAGTAAAGTTGAGTCCTCCAGCTGGGGCTAATTTAGGCCCCCTACCCCCCCGGCTGTACCTGATAGTCCACCCCCTTGCTGTTGAGTGCGATGTTGATGATGAATGTGGAGGAGTCTTGCTGTGCCTGCAGGGATGGCTGCTCATCTGGCTGGTACTGCACCACAAAGTTCATCACGGCCCGTGCCTGGGGCGGGGGTGCGGGGAGGGGGTGGTCATCAACCCGCTCCAGTGGAGCTCACAGAACCCACAGACTCACACCGACACAGAACCACAATCTGTGTAATAAGAGGCCTGTACTTCCTACACACACAACTCAGGCTGTTTACTGATAAGACCAGCAGGGGGTGTGGTGATTAAGGACTTGTGTCATGCAAAGCTTGCTGGTTCAAATCACAGAAGACAACAGCTATGGTTCAAACTGCTTATCAGTCCATCAGAACATAAATACTCTGAGTACTGTGAACATAAATACTGTGAGTTAATTCGGCTGAAACTGTTAGAAATAAACTGAGCTATGGAAGTGAGTGTGACAATTAATGTGTTACGTCGGATAAAACAAAACAATATCCGAGTAAAGTCTTAGTAATGTCTGAGTAACGTCTGAGTAATGTCTCACCCTGGTGTAGTAGCCAGGGTAGATCTTCTCCACAACCGGGGCAATGTACTTCTGAAGGAAGTGGAGCCACTGCTTCTCGAAGCCGATCTGGTTCATGTGGATGCTCGTGGGCACGTTCTCATACCCCCCCGCCAGCCGCTCACCCTGCCTCACAAACGGGGGTGAGGAACGTGTGAGCTGGTCACTCATTCCCACATTCAGAGCCCTGCCCCTGTTGATAACCCACCCCCCCCAGGGAAGAAAGATCCACCCCCTGGACCAGACGGAGTGTGCTCGTTACCTTGTGGCCTTCTCGCGACCACTGGCTGAAGCTCTTGATGGTCTCCACCAGCTCGTCGCACATATTGTCGGAGAAGACTGGAAACCAGTACACATCTGGGCATGGCTGAGACTAATATAT
>JAODLC010000066.1:3636457-3650367 GCA_026781145.1 Hippopotamyrus pictus | reverse complement strand
GGTAAAACAAAATCCTGGTTTGGATTTTTACTTTCTAGACCTGAAATGTCCACCTCTGAATATAACCACGTTTTTTTAACCATGTGCTGGCAGAAAAGGGGATTTAGACGGCTCCCTCCGATGGCATCCCTCCTCACCCCTTCCTCCTGGAACGGGCACCCTGCTACCAACCCCCCACCCAGTGGGATTCCCCACGGAGAGTTCGGCGGCTTCATGACTGTACAGGCACATTGACAGCGGCTCTGCACTCGGCCGGCCCCCCAGCAGAGAGAGACCTCTACCTTTCATGCTGGGGAAGCAGGCACAGAACCTGCAACACGACCTTCACCATTAACACACTAATTAGCACTGAATCACTCACCAGCTGCGGAGGCAGCAGTAACTTCACAGAAACCAACTGTAACACAGTTCACAGATGTATTAACAAAACTAAACACACGTACGGGTCTGTGTCGTGGACTAAATTTACCTTTTTTCCAATGTTTAACAACACAAATATACTCAGAGGGTCTCTTCTGGCACAAAAGGTCACTCCACTGCAGCCCTGATTGTTTGTGCTCTTAAATGCTTTTAGGGACGTTTTGCTTTTGCATTTGACTCGGTCCAAAAAAAAAAAAAAAAAGAAAACTAAAAATGTTTTTGTTTGTAAAAGAAAAGGGAGGGAAAAAAGCAGCGGACTAAGGCAGCTGTTTGTCTGTTTGGATGCCCCACACGCACCACAGGGGGCGCCATTGAGCCTGTCTGCCTAGGAGCCCTGGACTGTGTGTCTAAAGTCACTGCATTGTGCGCAGTGTGGACCCTGACTGTCTAACAGACTCCTGCGACGGTCGTCCTTGTGCGAATCCACATCTTCCCGTACCTTGTAGAGGAGGAGGGGAGGAATAGAGGGAGCGACTGCTCTGTTAATTGTTAAAAAAAAAAAAAAAAAAATTGTAAAAACAAAAAGGCAAATAAAACACACTGATCCGGGTGACCTGTGGGGAACAGCGCATGAGAAATAACACGAACAGTGAATGGGTGAGAACAGAGTGCAGGCCTGCCACACGCGCACACACACACACACGCACACACACACACGCACGCACGCACGCACGCACGCACACGCTCATCACGAACATAGCCTGCCAACCTAATAAGTCTGGTCCTCTGTGTTAAGACCTTTTATGGAAATTGCCAGCCCAGGACCTTCAAGGCTACTTCAGGAAGTGCATCTAGCTCAGACTACCTTAAATCCAACAAGTTATCCAGCTAAGCAAGAAGTCCTGCTTTGTGAAACTGGCCCCAGGTAAGTGGGATTCACAACACATCTTTTTACCTTCACAACATTAGAGCCAAATAGCAAGAATATCATTCACGCTCCATACAGGCAGACCAAAGCTAACTGCTTCCCAGGCTCATCTTCTCACACAGGACTAGTACGTCCAAGTCCTTTACTCTTTACCCCAACTCTGAGGTTCAGTCAAATGCATGAGGCCACGGAACTTTGTGTCCTTAAGTCAATTTTAATAGGCAGAAGTAGCCAGACTTTCCCTCAAACATCACATACGACCAAACTCGAACATCACGCTACAAGCAGAAACATCTCCGACAACACAGCCATCTCAGAGACGCCATCTTCCTCTGCACGGAACCCCCCACGACCCTGATGGTACAGCCCACCCCACCATGCACAGCTTGGGCCGACCCGCTGGACCGTACCACTCCTCGTCTTTATGGGCCAAGAAGAAATCCTGCATCTGCTGCCGCCTGAAGTCCATCTTGTACTCGTTGTACCGCTTGACGGCCTCCGTCTCGTCCACCGAGTCATCCAGGGACAGCAGGAACTCCTTGAAGCTCTTCATCACTGGTGGGGGAGGGGCCAGCTCCACATCATGGATGTTTCCCAGTCTGAGAAGATTGTGTGAGGTGGGGGGGGGGGGGTGATACTCAAACATCTAAGCAAAAACTCAGTTATCACTCCACTCGGTGATCAAGACCACTCTGACGGTTTGAATAAAGTTGACCGTGTCTATACGGCAACAACTGCCCTCCGCTCACCGGGCCTGGATGGGGATCCCATGGTGCTGCTGCATCATGTGCATGTCGGGGGGGCCCCAGGGCTGTGGGGGGGCATAGCTGGGCCCCCCGCTGCCGCCTCCATACGGCAGGTCGTAGCCGCCGTGGTAGGGGTCACCACCATGGTCGTCCCTGCAGGGGGCAATAAGAAGCAGGGCTCAACATTACAGGGTAACGAGTGGGGAGAGGGTGTGGAAATGTGGGGGCGTTACTCACCAGTCCCTGCGCATGCGCTTCTGCTGCGGGCTCATGTCGTGCCGGGGCGGCGAGAAGCGCTCACGGCGCCCCCGTTCATAGTCCCGGTACTCCGCCCGGCTACGCCGCTCCCGGCCCCGGTCCCACTCCCTGGCAGAGGGCCGCCAGCACCCGGAAACACAGAACAGCCCCTTAAAACCGGATTCCCCCTCTCGGTACCATGCCGATCCCCGTCTGCCCCCCCCCCCCCCAGCTCCTGTACCCCTCAAACTCTCTCAACACCTCATGAAAACAAAAAGTACAGCATGTCTCACACCCCTGTCTTACCCATCCCGCCCTCGGCCGTCTCCTCTTATTCCCTCTCCCTTACCTGTCGCTCCACTCGTCCCTCCGCCGGTCCTCCCGCTCTCGTGATCGGTCATAATCGCTCCTCTCTCGGCGGAACTTGTCTCTCCTTCGCCGGTCATACTCATCGTCACTGTCTCCCATCGCTTACCCTACGAACAACGGAGACATAGAGTAAGCAGCAGCCGGTTTCCTCTACGAAACCTTCTAAGACCCGGTTAACCAATTATTCCGGTCTTTCCAGCAGACCAGAACTTGGTCCAAGCCCTTAACGGCTCATTCGGAATAGAAGTATCGGTAGTAAAGACACATTTGTAAATGGGATCCGGTTTTATTAATTTCCCATCAGAAGAGACCGGGCAAATTTACCGTTATTTAAAATTACGAATACACATATATGTTATTTTTTCCAGAAACGTGCATTAGTGGGAGCCAGATAAACCCGACGATGCTTCCCAATCCGCACATGGTGCCCGGCGGAGCTCCGTCCTCACGGCCAACAGCACTGGAGCTGCACATGGCGGCTGCCTCTGTGGGCAAGTCCCGGCGGCTGCGGCCTACTCGCCTGTATGTCCGTACTGCAGCTCTAAAGAGCGTTTTGGGACCGAAAGGGAAGCCGGATAGACGGTTTACCTGCACAAACCCGTCCGGTTATCAGCCCGGCCTTAGCGCTTTATATTTTATATGAGTTTATTTTCACAAGCAAGCAGCTCCCGCCGCTCTGCTGCAACCGCGGCTCCGCAACTCCCCGGATGTAGAGGGATGTCCTTTGTCAGGAGTCTTATTTACTCTGGTCTCTTTACCCGGGGGAGGGATCGCGTGCAGGATCGGGGTATTAAAAGCTGGCGGTGACTGTATATGGACGTGTTTTTATTAGGGGTTTTATCAGGGTCTTTTCACGGGTGTCTTAGGGCTCCTTGCCGAACCCGAGCTGTCGGTGTCTATAAAGTAACGCTCTTGGTCACGGGTCTTATTTACACGAGTGTCTTTAACCGGGGGAGGACTCCTTGCAGGACACGGCGGTGTCTACAGGATGATTTAAATGTAACATATTATACCGCATGAATAATGCTTGAATGTGACGAAGCGCGGCTTTCAGAGAAATAGACTATATCCCGCAGTTCCGGTAATGCAGCTGTAATTAACTGGCCGTGTTCTACACAAAGAAAAACTGAACCCACACGGTATTAACGCCAAAAGCACCACCCCCACCCCGGCATGGTGACAGCGGCTTAGTGTAAACTGACACCCCCCATGTACTGAAGGTGACGACTGGGCTGCGCGGGTGGCATGAATGCCGACAGTGAGCTATATGCGTGCAGGCTCTGTGGCGCAATGGATAGCGCGTTGGACTTCTAGACTTTGACTGGGTGAGGTCATTCAAAGGTTGTGGGTTCGAGTCCCACCAGAGTCGTTGGGTTTTGGTGGGTTGTTTCCTGCGTGCGCATAATGCTTTCACCATTTGGACCTTGAGCAAAGCCCATAACCGTGCTCTCTCAATCCTACGTTGTTTTAGATAAAAGCGTCTGGTAATAACTAAATTATAATTACCCTGAAGCTAAACCCTAGTTTCATCATTTTAGAAAATAACAAAGTGCAATATCACAACCAAGATCAGAGTAGTGTGGTAAACAAAAGACTGGATATGATGTAGATTTTTTCTTTTAAATCTGCTTAACTATTTAAAATGATTAACCAACTGCATAATGCAGTTGGAAGTTATTATAGTGACAGATGAGTAGTGAAGTCATAATTACATTCTTTACATTGTTTCATTGCATTAGTTATGAAATGCAGGAGTAATATCTGTAGTGTGTGTATAAAACAATAAAATCTTCTGGATATGACCCAGGATTCTTGAAATTTATAGCCCTTAATTTTGATAGTTAACCGGTAACTGATGCTCAGTGATATTCAGCTGAATGCGATTTAAACTGATTCATGTCACATTAGGGTCAATATACAAACATAAATATTTGGCTAAAGCACACTAAGTTTCTGATAAAGGCACACAGGACGCGTGTCAGTGCTGAACTCTATACAGGCGTTTATCAGGGACACAGTCACCACAGACCATAAAATCACACAAAACGAGATTAATGGATGTCAGATGGACTATAGATAGTAAATACGAAAGGTCCATAAAGGCGGGAGTGGGATTCCATAATGATGATACACTTCGTTAAGACAATTAACAATTATGAATAACAAACAAAGCAACTAGGCTGTGTTTGTAACACAAGAAGAGACCTAGGGGGCGCTGTAGAGGGCGTTTTAGAGATGAGCTGGTCAGCGGGTCTTCTTCTGCTCGTCAGGGGGTCCTGACGCTGAGGAGGGGCAGCATCACCTGTGACGTAAACACACAGGGGGTCCTCAGCTGGTAGTCATGGATACGAGTGGGTGAAAATCAACAGTCTGCTCTGTTGGTGAACTGGAATGTGGGCCGACGAGGTCGAGGGTCAAGATTAACGCCAACTGCTTAACCCTAACCCTAACCCCACCCACCTGCATTTTCATTTAATTTACATTTAATTTTTTTTCAGGCAAGAACTCCCCAAGATTCCCAACCTCATTGTACATAGGATTTATACGGTTTTTCTGTACTGCTGAAACACTCCATTTTAAGAACTGAACTGTCAACTACCAAAACTCCCCCATCGAGTCAATCCCACAGTTGGCAAAACTTTAAACACTGTTCATCTGCTTGGACACAATTTGCAAATCTGAGTGTCCCATTTAGCAAAGCTCTAAACACATTCACATGTTCTGCTTCAGGGCATGATTATGAGGGAAGCAGGGCAGCATGTGTGCCACCAAATTTCAGGAGGTTCTCAGTGGCCTCCAAAGCCAGGAACTTCAGAGAAGAAAACGGGTAAAATATATTTTTGCCTCTGAAAGCTACATACTGATTTCAGTCTCAGTAAATCACTAATCTCTAGAAAGGGGACAGGGAAAAAGGCATTTCCTGATAGTACATATCTGTTACTGTACAGTAAAGGACATTTACAATACAGCTTGAATACTTCTAACAGAATGGTCTAATTGTAGAATTGAAAGATGGCCACATGATCTCACAACAACAGGAGACACGTATAGTTGAGATGGTCCATCAAAATAATGCAACTTGACTGTGTGAAATACAACAGTGGATTATTAAAGACAGAGTGCATTTTTGAGGTATAAACAGTGTAACTCTATCAAGAACTGTCTGTGTCCTGCAACACAACCAGATAAGGGTGAAGAAAGGGTGAAAATAGGGTACTGTTTGTGCAAAAGTGAAAGAGTGAATGAGCAACAATATCAATATGTGCAAATAAGTAAACTTTCACAGTAAACTCAGCGCTAACATGTGTACTGTGCTGTATGCGAAGCAGCACATGTATACAGGCATAAAGACATCATACGGTGTCATTTACAGAACTGAGTGTGACCTATTTTCACTGTGAATAGAGAATTTTTGAACTTGACTCAATGGTAAGGCTTCGTGGATACATTTTCATGGATGTAGCGGGATTCTGGGAAAAAATAGAAGGAAAGGTCATAACATATCTGGTTCACATGCCATGATAGGAGTGTCTAGCCTGCGTGGTGGAAATGTGACTATATGTGCTGCCATCAGCAGTGATTGGGATGTTCATCGACATGTTGCCATTGGGCCATGGAACATTAACCTTCTGCTAACATTCCCAGATGGTTTACGGGCTGCTTGTACAGAGAGGTCGCGAGCAGCCAGAGCATCTCATTTATGTTACTATTTGGGACAATGTGAGTTTTCACCAGGGTTCTTGAATGTGCGACTGTGTTCACAATAACCAGCATTTCATGAATGTTTGCCTTCCACTATACTCTCCCTTTTTAATCCATATTGAGGAATTTTTCCCAGCATGCCGGTGGACGGTACATGACCAAGGCCCCTACAGATAGGAAAATCTAATCAAAGCGATGGATACAGCATGTGAGGATGCAGGAGCGGAATCTTGCTAAGGCTGGTTTCGGCAACGCCAATGGATTCTTCCCATGTTGCCTTGCAAAGGAGGACATTGCATGTGATGTAGATGCAGTCCTGTGACCTGAGCCAGCACAGAGGCATGATGCTGTGGCAGAATGAATGATTGACTTTGCTGTAATGAAATATGCAAAATCATATAGTGCAATTTTGTTTTCGCTGCAGGTTTGTTGTCTAAATGTAAACAAACTTTTATAAGTACAGGAATATCCTAAATAATGATTATTTTCCTGTTATCCCAGAGAGTTATGCATTTATTTAAGAGGTGTGTAACAATTTCTGAGTAGTGTTTATGCATTCCCTGTAGGTTTTGTGTGTTTTCTGACAGTAGTGCTTGATTTTGAGTAAAGCTAAAGTATTGAGTCAACTGTTTGATTTTGCAAAACAAGTCCGAGGTTTTGTGAGTGTAGCTTGAATTTTAGGGTTTTTGTTTAGTATTTTGGAAAAGGAGAAGATAAAAGGATTAAGCAATGTGTTTTAGCAGTTCAGAAAAAAAACTGTAATGTGGAAAAAAACATGAGAATGTTTAAATATAGATGAAAGGCTTGCAGATACAACTTCAGCCAATTATTTCGATTGTACGGAGACAAAATTTCCAAAAAATGGTGAGAGTTTTGCTAATTCTGACTTAAAAATTAGAACAGAAAAGAAAATAAGGAAAGTGAGTGAGAGTGACTGAGAGTGTGCGAGAGTGAGGTGTTTGAGAGTGAGCTGTGTGAGCGTGTGTGAAAGTGAGCTGTGTGAGAGTGTTTCCCGCTCACCTTAGACACCTGTCAGCAGCCTGCCTGGACTGAGGTTTCAGCATGCCCCCCCCCCATTTGGCTGCTCTTCCGGGTACGGCCCTTAAACTTCCTCTGGCGACCCATGAAATCGAGGAGGGGGCTGGGTGGGGCGTTTCGGGGCTCGATTCCGGGCTCCGTGTGTGTCCCTCGCCCACCCCGCCACACGGGAGGCGTGAGGTCCTCACAGCCCCCACAAGGATCCAGATGGTTCCGGAGAAGGGAGCCACCTCTTGTGCCAAAAAGGCCGTCTGCGATCTTCAAACGAGACAGGAAACACGGAGGGGGTATCTCAGAGGGACAAAGAAGGAGGGGCAAAGAACCGTGGAGACCATGCCCCCCAGAAAGGCGGAGGAGTCTGGGAAACCGAGCCCTGTATCTTTCGGATCAGATTCAGAACCAGCTTGGAAGGCTCTCTCGTGGAAGCTGGGTTCATTAAAGCTTTCGCAGCACCATAAACCCGTGACTGTGGAATCAGAGGATATAAAATATCCCAGGAACATTTTAATCGTCCCCAAAGGGAATCTGGTAGTTTTCATACATTCCAGCTCACTCTCTATGAGACACCCATGTGCAACTGCTAATATGCTCTGATTTATTATACAGCTAAAAATATATGACACATTGAACCGCAAGTGACACTTTAAATAGCATTTGATATTATAATTGCATAGTGAATGATAGTAGTTAGAGGACAATGTATGCATTTACATATACAGCATATGAAAGAGTTACATATAAGAACATATCTTACAATATTGTCTAAAAATACTATGCTATAAAAATTATGTATGAGCGATTTGTGACATTCCATTGTCCTCCATTATAATTCTGCAAAAAAGACCTGTCTGAGCCAAGTGAGCATTTTATATTGTGTTTTCACATGGTCAAATACATACATTTCACATCAACTCTTCACGTCAATCAGTTGTTTAATTAATTGGTTCGACAATCTGTAGATGAATCAACATAAAAGTAAAACAAGGATATTTAGTTACATAAGAACAGCCTTATCTTATTTGTTTTTCGTTATACATGAATTTTGCAATTTGTAACATGTAAACATTTAAAAAATGATAAGCAGATGCCTTCAGTTTGTCCCGTATGTAGTTTGAAACATCCCGAACCGACAAGCCTACCTGGTCCTCTGAGTTGAGGGGTGGGGGTCTCGATTTGACCAGACTGGCCACAGACAGCAGAAGGATGAGCAGGTACAATGTCCAGGGGGACATGGGACCAGAAGCAGGTGAAGATACCATCCTCAAAGGAGAGAGAGAGGAAGAATTAGCGGAACGGTGAGCTGTGCTCTGGGAAGTGGGGTCACTGCGGCAGTCGTCGCCGTGTTCTGGTCCAGCGAGAGCCCCGCTGGAGGTTATAAAGGGTGACCCCTGGTGGCAGAACTGCATTCCTGAGCGTTGGCCCTGGAGAGTCACTCCCCAGCTCTGGGCAGCTAGCTGGTCACGTTCAGGAGACGGTACAGGATGCATGTGCAGAAACACGTTGAAATACGTGGAAGCGTATAGCAAGAGCGGGAGGCAGGCTGCTCGAAACAGCAGGCCTCTGACTCCGACTTCCATGTTTGGAGATCAATGTTGAGGAGCGTGTGGATTAGAGATGGGGGGTCAGGGGCTGAAAGGGGCCCAGCGGCGGCCCCATTCACGCCGGGCATCGTTAGCCTAATTAGCGGAGCCAGCACACACAGGCGGTATGAGTCATTGTGTACGTCCGCAGCCCGTTACGTCCTCCCACGTCGCGGTTGGGGATCTGGTTGCGTCAATCAAAGTTTGTGGAGTAGAGACAAGCTACAGAACATATCTTACTCTCTGGGTTGTGAACATGCAATACTTTCTGCAAAACTTTATGGGTTTGAAGGTGGGATTTGGTCAGCTGGCCACCAGGGGGCGCCAAAATGCATGGTGATGATTTAAAATGCAGAGGTGGACACTCAAGTCACTGACTTATGAGCTGACTTTGACTCAAGTCACAACTCTGATGACATGATTCAACTCGGCAAAACTGATGGAAAGACTTGGACCTGACTTAGACCCTGTAACTTGAGAAGACTTGAGGTTATAGTCCTCATCTGAACACGATAACGTTAATTTTATAATTTCAGTGTATATTAATTCTCTGCTGTCTGCATTTTCAGTTGGCTGAATGCAAGGTCTCCTGAGATAGTTTGCTGGAAAGATGCATCCCTCCCTGCATATACGCAGATGTGAAAACTCTGCTAGGACAACCGTGTGTGGACACTGTCTTTTCAACCTATCTCTGCATATAAAGAATATAACCTATGACTCACTGTGGTGGATTTTTGCTGCAGCAAGTTTTGACCACTGAAGGTAAAAAAAACTGACATAGGGACTCAAGCTATAGGACTCACAACTCGACTTGGACTCGAGTCACACATTTGATGACTAGTGACTTGACAGCAATAATGACAGAAAGACTCTTAACTCGACTTGGCATGTTCCCTTCCCTGGTAAAATGGCAAAATGGTGAGAGAATCTGCTGAATACAGGAGTCACTTTCCATTTCCCAAGGTCATTACAACAGCCAATGTGGGAAAGGTCGCCCCAGTGTTGCTCATCAGTATGGAAAGTCCAGTTCCGTCTTGTTATGTGACTGTGTCTGTTCATGACCTCTTTCCACCCGCAGTTGTGTTCAGTAGATTTATTAGTGATGCAGTTTCTCGCTACTTTCAAGAACATCCTAAGATCGTAGGCATCCGTGTCATATCGAAGAAATAAAACATTAATCTGAAACGGCTCACAGAAAGACAGAGCACTTGAGCAGAATATAGGTGTTTAGGCTTTTTAATGTGACATGTAAAACGATGATGGCTGGAAGTCATTTCATCTCGGGGTGATGGATGTCACTGCCAGCAAGCTTTGCTTTGTCTCCAAGTTCCTCTTCAATCCAGTAAGTAGAGAACATTAGAGGTTATTAGGTTATTTACAGATACTAACATCTGTGACAGGACTGTGTATAAAATATCCTGCTGGAGATGTTTTCCAAACATGGAAGAGTGTTAATTTGCATGCGTGAAGGGGGTGTGGCTTATGATGCCACGCCCCTTATTATTGATATTACCCATGATGCATCACTGCTGAGGCACATGGTAGGTGGGACTATCAAACGTTTAGTAGCAACTGTGCACTAATAAGTTATGAGAGTTGATTTTTGTCTACTCTACTGCAGGCTTCCTCAATCATGGTCCCAGTGGGCTGTTGTTCATGGAGATGTAAGCCTAAATAATTAATTGCATAACTGAGCTGATTTCTAATCCTTGAAATAACACACTATTAAACTATTCTGTGAAGAAGGCCTGTTCCATACCTGTCCTGTAGGTGGTGTACTATCCATCCATCTTCCATTGGCTTACCCTGTCACGGTCCTGTGCTACACCCTCCCCACTCATTATTCACAACAGGAATTTCACCAGAAAATTCACGGGACACAACTGGGGGCAAACTGGACAGGATCGTACACTCACACTCCTTAGTACAAACTATACGGGCATTTCAGAGACTACGTAATTAATCGAACATACATTTACCGATAAAGCAGGCATAAGTAACCTCGAACTGATTCATAATAAAAATAACAGCAGTTTTTTATTTGTACAGTTAGACTTTTTTTTTTAAAATAAATGTATTTAATAATGAACAGTATTACAACATATCAACAAAGGAAGTGTCATGCAATACATAAAACAGTAACAAAGCCAGGGATTAAAAGAGAGAGAAAGAAAAACAAAAAAAAAAAATAACCAAGAAAACCAAATTCTTCCACAATTTTACAAGTCTTGACAGCTTTCCTTTTTTACACTTAACTAAAGTTGCGCCATACTGCTTAATTTCATTCAAAAATGGAAAAAGTTGGGTTTAGATCTTGTGAATGTGGAATTTTCCATATGCAATAAATAACTGAATCACATAAATAATGTCTGCTCTTAAAACCTCATTTTTAAAATAAATAAAAACGTCAAACATTTCAATTGTCGCTTTCCTTCCCGTTTTGTTCAGTTAGACTTCATCCTACGGACACTCCACTAGCTTCACTAGCAATCTCGCGAGATTTCCCAGATAAAAGCATCCCCCTCCCCACACACGTATACACACACTTTCATCTGGTGCAGCCTCCGTTCTTTCCTCTCTGTGGCCCCGCTCCCACACGCCCTCCCGGCCGTGGCTGTCAGCGGGTATCCACGCCGAGCTGCGGCTCCTCCCCCCGGTCCTGCTGCCTGCGGAGGTAGCCGCGTCCTGCGCATCGTACCGGCCTGCGCTGCACTCACGGGGGTGTCATATCATATCTGTCCATTGGCTTTTGCATGATCCGATCGGTAATGGCGTCGGACAGCAGTGATACGGAGGAGTACTACGATGCTGCAGAGGACGTCAGTGCTGGTACTTCTCCTAACATGTAAGTATTTTTCCCGATGAGTCGCTGCATTATATGCAGTATATGTGTAATAATATTGCAGAGAGATAAATTCCCACCACCCCAGCGGTGTACACTTAAGTCTAAATCGCAAATGCGGGATAACAATGAATGAAATAATTATTATAATAATTATTATAGTATAGGAATTATTATTAATATAATAATAATAATAATGTAAGTAAAGTGTCGATTTCACTAATTGCGACATGCGCAGAAAGAGTTATTGTTTCATTTCTACAGATTTGGGAGATTAATTACTGAAGCACAGATCTAAAAGACAGACGGCCTTTGATTTTATAACATTTCTATGCATAATTATAAGATTTATCGTTTAAAATGAATCTTGTGCTGCAGCAGCTCGTGAACGTCTACACGGGCCTTCTGTTGTCATTTAAACGCCATTTTTTCTAAAAAAGGATTTTGAGATGATTTATATGACTTAGGATGTAAATGAGCTGGTTTTAATGTGGTGCTTAGTTGAGCAAATATTTTATTGGGTTCTTATCTGCTAAAATGTTCCTCGTTTCTACCATAACGATATGTCCAGTTAAATAAGCTGCAGATAAATTACACTGCGAATGTTTGTTGCTGGCTTTGTGTACTTTTGTCTTTTCAGGTCTCATAATATTTTAATCTCTTTTGCATCCCAGGTCTCCTGCGAAGCTTGTCCTTCCTTCAGCAAAGGTAGGAGCAGGTCTTCATGTAGTTTGACGCAAGAACTTTCTTGATTTCATACTACGTTTAAGAAGCACTGGACTTTACCTTAATCCCCAGAACAAACTGTTCTTGACCACTAAATTTGGGATACCTGTGGGTGACATTTCATTGAATAAATCATTTATTATCCCTTTAGTCTTTAATAAAGTTTTATCCCCTCCTAACTTGCTTGATTATGATTATAAACATGTACCTTTCTTGAGAGTCACACATAGCTATGGGAGAAGTTTCTGATCCTCCATCTGCAGGTAGGGGGCGCCGGTTAGCTGAGCTGTTATGAAACTGGAAAAGCAAGCAGGAAATGACCTGATGGGTTTGATGGCATCTGTCGTGAATGAGAGCCATCGCCATGGTTACCGGCATCCATTTTCTGAGTGGTTGGAAGCTGCTTGTGTTGTTATAATGTTAAGCTCTGGTTTGAGGGGCGGGGGTCCACTGTGAAGATTTGATGTTTGGGTGGGTCAGTGTGAAGGTCTGGTGTGTGGGGTGTCTGTGAGGGGGGGGTCATGGTGAATGTCAGAAGTGGTAACCCCTTAATTCGGTATATTTCACCCTGCAGGATAGGAGGACAGGCACCCCGCAAGACCCATGCGAGCCCCCCCATGATGACTCCATCCAGGTGAGTCTGCCTCCCCATGTCCCACCCCTTTTTCCTGTCTCAACCAATCACAGCCAATACTGTGCAACTCATTGTGCTTTTTATCCATGTTGTTTGATGCTGATTTGTTAAAGTTATGGAAATGCATTCTGGGAAGTGCTGGGCAGAACCAATAGTGGATGGGATTATTTTATGTTTGTAGTCAGTACCTTGTCTTCTTTTTGGTCTCTATTTTTGTGAAACAGTAAGTAGTTAAAAGAGTGCAGTAATCCAACCCACTGTGAGTTTTGAAACCAAATTCAAACTCCGACAGAAAAAGATTTATGTATATTTGGATGTTTATGGAGCTGAATGTTAAAATCTGGCATGCGGGGTTTCTCTGTGGGTCATGGTCCTGTCTCCATGGTCAGATCATCGACAGCATCATCGAGGAGAGTCAGAAAGAGAGCGACGCCGATGAGCTGCTCCTTGCCGCTGAGGGAGGCGGGGCCAGCACCGCAGCCCCCTATGATGAAGGATGGAGTTTAGGGCAGCCAATCACAGTGGGCCTAGGCGAGGGGGGCGGGGCTGTGAAAGCCCCACCCCCGGACATTACCAGCACACTTGTCCAGGAGCAGATAGACTCTGAGGACCAGCGTGAAGGGACACGGGGGGCGGGAGCCGAGGCAGCCGACCCGGGGCTTGCCGGACCCCTCCCCGTGGAGCCCGACATCGTCGCCAGCACTAAAAGACTGCCACCGCCGAAGGTCGCACCCCTGAGCGGATCCCG
>JAODLC010000066.1:3619138-3635386 GCA_026781145.1 Hippopotamyrus pictus | reverse complement strand
TTATGCTCAACTGGTTGGTTGAAACAAAATCCTGGTTTGGATTTTTACTTTCTGGACCTGAAATGTCCGCCTCTGATAAAATCACACATTCATGGGTTACGTTCTCTTCTGGGGACGGTGTGTGGCGCAGTGGAATAGATCTGCGTGTCGAAAGGTTGCCGCCTCGACTCCCAGGGCTGGTGGTCCTCTGCCACCCATCGGGTAAGACCCCCCAACCCCTAATGGCCCCAGGGGTGCCAGACACTAGCTGATACTGTGTGGTGAGCTTCACCCCCCGCCCTCAAGCTTGCCATGTCTCCCAGAGAGCAAGAAGAAACAGGCAAAAAGATCATTTCCCCTTGTGGAAGAAAAAATTATTACTATTATGTATGTTATGTAATTTTGAATTGGTTTTGTCTGTAGAAGAAAAATGCTGCCAGAGTTTAGCATAAAGAGTCATAATCACGGAGTGTTCAACTGATTGGTTGAAACACAATCCCACTCTGGACTTGTACACTCTGGATTTGAATAACCCAACTCTGCTGATACCAGCCTTATTGCAGCAGTTACCCTTTAACAGAAAGGGGGCTTGGCCTTAAAGGAAAGAGGGTGTGGCTGTCAATAGAACGAGGGTGGAGCCTTTAACAAAAAGAGGGTGTGGCCTTTCATAGAAAGAGGGCGTGGCTGTTAATAGAATGAGGGCAGAGTCTTTAACAAAAAGAGGGCGTGGCCTTTCATAGAAAGAGGGCGTGGCTGTTAATAGAATGAGGGTGGGGCCTTTAACAAAAAGAAGGCGTGGTTTTTAATAGAAAGAGGGCGTGGCTGTTAATAGAATGAGGGCAGAGCCTTTAACAAAAAGAGGGCATGGCCTTTAATAGAAAGAGGGCGTGGCCTTTAATAGAAAGGGTGTGGCTGTTAATAGAATGAGGGTGGGACCTTTAACAAAAAGAGGACGTGGCCTTTCATAGAAAAAGGGCGTGGCTGTTAATAGAATGAGGGCAGAGCCTTTAACAAAAAGAGAGAGTGGCCTTTCATAGAAAGAGGGCGTGGCTGTTAATAGAATGAGGGTGGGACCTTTAACAGAAAGAGGGCGTGGCTGTTAATAGAATGAGGGCGGAGCCTTTAACAAAAAGAGGACGTGGCCTTTCATAGAAAGAGGGCGTGGCTGTTAATAGAATGAGGGTGGGGCCTTTCATAGAAAGAGGGCGTGGCTGTTAATAGAATGAGGGTGGGACCTTTAACAGAAAGAGGGCGTGGCTGTTAACAGAAAGAGGGTGTGGCCTAGCCAGTTGTTTTTCTGCTTTACATCCATTTTTCCGTGGAACAGGAGATCCTGGCCAGTGTGATGATTAAGAACTTGGACACCGGGGAGGAGATCCCACTCAGCCTGGCAGAGGAGAAGCTGCTCTCCGGCATCAACCCTCTCTCTCTGCATATTATGAGGCGCACTAAGGAATATGTGACGTAAGGAACACAGCGCCCCCTGTCTGTTTTGAGGTGTAATGCAAGCCCCACACTCACATAGTACCCAGAGCCTGTCAGATGTGTCACAACATGGTAACTGGTATTATGGGGAGTCCTGCTGAGTCTGGAGAAAGGTCCGAATCTCAGGTGGTCTGAGCGTCTGTTCCCTTCGCAGGAACGATGCCGTGCATTCGGACGATGAGGACAAACCCACAATGCATTTGGGTGACACGGACGGGGGGAAGCTGAGGCAGAGGACGTGAGCAGTGGGGGGGGCTGGGGGGGCTGGACAGGTGGCAGGGCGGGGCACCATGCGGCGGTACAGCATGGTCACGGTTCTTCTGTTGCCCTCGTTTGTCCCCTCAGGACAAAATTCAAGAAGTTTTTGGGCAAATCTGTGAAGAGGGCCAAACACCTGGCAGAGGAGTATGGAGAGAAGGCTGTGAACAAAGTGAAGAGCGTTCGGGACGAAGGTACGGGCCGGATTCTAGGGCTGGGTATCGCTCAAAAAATACAGATACCTTGACTGTGATAGCGGTTCCTGAACGATACTTTTTTCGATACCGATTTTATAAAATTCAATGACACATTACAGTGCAAATCGTTAGCTTTAGTTCCTTAGCATTTAGCTCCTTAGCTTAAGTTCATGGCTGTACAAGATGTGAATGCACGTGGCAGGTCCCCTGGGACAGTGATGGTGTGCAGCAGGTAAAAAACACTATAGCACAAAGAGACTGCACATGGGGGAGTTGAGCAGAAAATCAATTCCAACGAATTAACGCATTAATATTGTTATGAATTGCAAGTCCTTCACGCTCCCTAGACAGAAGGTAGAGTCACAAATGTAAAGAGTGGGTTAAGCAGAATATTACATAAATTACGGCAAAGCAGTAGGATAAATATGGTTAGAATGTATATACGTTAAAAGCAAAAATCTTTGTTTGCATATCTGTTTGCAAGAACACACTGAATATTAAACTTTATTGAAACGTAGCCTAGTATAATCTGTGTTAAACCTGATGGGTACAAAAGAAGTTATTTGAAAAATAATAAGGTTCATCTTATTCAGATACTGTTCCTTTAATAAGCAGAACCACTGCATACGGTCCAGAATGCGGTTTGGTTTCACCTGAAAGGCTGAGTAGCCTATAAGCCCATTAAGGGTTAACTGGACATAAGCAACCGACAAAATGTTTGCAAGTGATTGAAATTCACACGCATTAGGCTACAAGTCAATCACGGTTTGCAAAGTGATTCGGTTAGTAATATCACTAATGAAAATCTGCCGTTCATGAGAAAACAGAAATTATACTGAGGAAATTTGACGGAAGATTTGTGGGCAAGATGCACGTTTAATAGCGTTATAGTGTATTCTCAGCTGTGTAATTACATTTACTCCTTCGGTATTGAAATTTGGTACGAAATGACAAGTCATTTTCAATACTCGGTAGTATCTAAGCATTTCGGTTAGTGTCAAAAAGTATTGAAGTTCGGTACCCAGCCCTATCAGAACTGCAACTGGAACTGAGCGACCCGGAACTGGAACCAGAACTGGGCTGACTAGAACTGGAACGGAAACTTGGTGGGCTTGAGCCATAACTGGAACCGGGAAGACTGGAACCGAGCAAGCATACCTGAAGCTCGGTACTGATGGACGCTGTCCTGTTCTGATCCAGTGTTCCACATGGACCCAGACGAACCATCCTCCAGTGACGATGAGGGCATGCCCTATACCCGACCCGTCAAGTTCAAGGCCGCCCACGGATTCAAGGGCCCGTTTGACTTCGATCAGATCAAGGTGGTGCAAGACCTGAGCGGGGAGCACATGGTACGGCGTTGATCTCCCCCCACGAGTACAGACACGCTACCTCCGCAAATAGTGGAGGCCTGTCAGAACATGACTGTACCCCGGTATCTCCAGGGTGCGGTCTGGACCATGAAGTTCTCTCACTGCGGGAGGGTTCTGGCCACGGCGGGTCAGGACAATGTGGTCCGAATCTGGGTCCTGAAAAACGCCTTCGACTACTTCAACCACATGAGGCTGAAGTACAACACGGAAGGTAGGTGTGCCGGCCCTGATTTTAATGCTTTTATCTGTGGGCTCCAGAGTGACCCAGGCAGGAAGTGACACGGTTTTAATTCATATCAACTCATTTCGACTATAGTGTCCGGTGTTTTCTGTCATATGGGGGCTGCAAATCAGGCCCATAACACAACAGTCTGAGGACTCTCTTAGGGTCTATGGGTGCGTAATGTGAATATAACGCTTTAAGTGTTCTGTACTTAAATGGCCTTAAATATTTACCATGAAGGAACCGTTCACTAAATGGCCATCGGAATCCTTCTTATGCCAACCCGCTCCACCGTGTTGCACGTTCATCTGTTTAACCAGTGAGACACTGCACTGTAATCTCTGGGAAGTGTACGGTTTGTGTGGTACTTCTCAACACGGACCTGTCTCCCTCATCCACCTGTCTCCCTCATCCACCTGTCTCCCTCGTCCACCTGTCTCCCTCATCCACCTGTCTCCCTCATCGTGTCAGGGCGAGTGTCCCCCTCCCCATCGCAGGAGAGCGTGGGCTCCTCCAAATCGGACACGGATGTGGGGGTGAGTCCCGTTTTTTTTTTTTTTTTTTAATAGAAGTGCCGTTTGTGTTGGATGTCGAGGGGCGGGGCCACGTGCGGGATTCATGCGAGCTTGTATGTGTGACCTACCCCCGAGGAATCACCTTCCCAAAAAACAGACCTGTTTCCTGTGTACTGTCCTAGATTCACAGCACTCACGAGGAGTTAAGCGGGGCGGACAGACACGCCCCCTTTCGGCAGGTCCCCTTCTGCAAGTACAAGGGCCACACGGCTGACCTCCTGGACCTGTCCTGGTCGAAGGTGAGAGGTCGAAGGTCACGGCGCAGAGGCCCGCACATGCAAACTGTCATGGCTGCTAATGCTGAGTGCCTCTCCCCCCTCGCCTCAGAACTACTTCCTGCTATCCTCGTCCATGGATAAGACTGTCCGCCTCTGGCACATCTCCAGGAGAGAGTGCCTGGTCTGTTTCCAGCACATCGACTTTGTGACGGCCATCGCGTTCCACCCCAGGGTGAGCGGATCCCTATACTTCCCTCCCACAGTCTTCTGCTGCCTGACACAGGTCGCCATGGTAACCAGCCTCCATCTCGTCACCAGGACGACAGGTACTTCCTGAGCGGCTCCCTGGACGGCAAGCTGCGGCTGTGGAATATTCCCGACAAGAAGGTGGCGTTGTGGAACGAGGTGGACGGGCAGAGCCGCCTAATCACCGCCGCCAATTTCTGCCAGAACGGGAAGTACGCCGTCATCGGCACATATGACGGGCGCTGCATCTTCTACGACACTGAGGCGAGTAGTTAATGGAGTCAGTGGAATGACAGTCGCCCGCCACACAGAGGGTCAGATGACATTAAGGTGTTCTGATTGGATGAGAATGTGTTTGGGAAGTCGGTTTGTCTGACGTTGATTTATGTTTTGTTTCCCAGCACCTCAAATACCACACGCAGATCCATGTGCGGTCCACCAGGGGCAGGAATCGCGTGGGCCGTAAAATAACCGGGATTGAACCGCTGCCAGGGGAAAATAAGGTGTGGTCTGATACTATAACGCCGACTCACTCAGCTAATCAGAGTAGCTTTTACTAGTGTCACTCAGCCAATCACATTAGCTCTTACTGGTGTAACTCATCCAATCACATTAGCTCTTACTGTTGTCACTCAGCCAATCAGATTAGGTCCTGCAGGAGCAACTGTGGTATTCTTACAGTAGGGAAATTTTACCTCAGCAGGATATTGCTTTATTTCTGGCAGATTTTGGTGACCTCCAATGACTCAAGAATCCGCCTGTATGACCTGAGGGACCTTTCTTTATCGATGAAGTACAAAGGTTACATCAACAGCAGCAGTCAGATCAAGGCCACCTTTAGGTTAGACCCATGTCTCTGTCCCGCCTTTGCCCGTGGGGAAACAAATGGGGTTTTCTTCCATGGTTTTTGACACCAGTTGTGATTTTTTTGCTACGCTGCCTCTTTTTCAGCCACGATTACTCCTTCATCATCAGTGGCTCAGAGGACAAATACGTCTACATTTGGAGTACCTACCATGATTTAAGCAAGTTCGCCTCTGTCCGGAGGGATCGCAATGACTTCTGGGAAGGAGTTAAAGGTAACCGCGGCTGAAAGCCTAATGGCCCGCCCTGTACTCCCTGTGTAGCTACCTCAGGGCTCCACACATCACAGTGGCTGTTTCCTGGAGGCTGCTGCCTGATTCCTCGCCCGAGTGGAACAAAAACATGCGTTTCGTGAATCGAGGAGGTGTGAAATCCAAGCTAGCCTCAGATCGCTAATTTCCTGGGAATGGCTCACGTGACGTGGGTGCTCCCAGCAGCTGTATGCGACCTGTCCACCGCACATGCCAGCTGCCTGTCTATATTTCCTGCTTGTCTTCCCCAGCCCACAACGCGGTGGTAACGTCGGCCATCTTTGCGCCACACCCCGGCCTGATCATCCCGCCAACGGCCTGCGTGGAGAAGCCAAATGTAGGGCACGGGAGCGGGGATCCGGAGGTCATTCCATCAGGTGAGTCTGGGGAGGGGTATCTCAGGAGCTCCAATGTCAGTCCCCCCCAGAAGAATAATGGATGGTTTGTCCCGCTCCTCAGGGGCCCTCAGGACGGATCACAGTGAGGTCCTCCTTTCAGCTGACTTCACTGGGGCCATCAAAGTGTTTGTCAACGTGAAAAAGTGACCAGAAGCACACCCCCCCCCCCCGACTGGGGGAATGTTTTTGTGTCAAGGCAGTCATGTTCAGCCATACCTGCACCTGTGTACCTGCGCCACCTTGTGGAAGGACATGAGATTGCAGCTTCCAGCACACGGGGGCAGGTTCTCGGACAGGAGTGATGTGAAGACGACAGGACGGCACGGTGCCATGCTGTTTTTAGAACGTTATCCTCTTCACTGGGGTGAGGGAGGGAGCAGTAGAGGATGTGCACAACGTCTCACTAGGGACTTGTGACAGACACTGCTGTTGAATGATGGACACATCGTGAGCCCTGATTGGTCCACATATAGTTGAACACGCCCACTTTCACCACACCCCTCTTTCCTCATTATTGCCCTTAATTGAAGCACCAACTTTTTAGAATAATCATATTTTTTTATTATGAATCTAAACAGCAGTTGATGTATTTGATGTTTGTTTTTAATCACTCTGTAAAAAAAAGGTTTCATATGAATTTTTTTCTTAACCAAGACACACTTACTAACTGGGTTAATAATAATAGATACTTTATTGAGCCCCGTGGGGAAATTCTCTTTACGTCTCCCCCAACTTCCTCTCTATAGGTGAGAGCAAGCTGATCGGGAAGAGTAGCCACCCATAGCAGCACTCAGGGAGTTGGGGGTTAAGGGGTTTGCTCGAGGGTCCAGAGACATATAACTGTTCTGCTGCTTCTAGGCTTGAACCCACAACCTTCCAGTCACAGGCAGAGAGAATTAACCCACGACCTTCCGATCACAGGCAGAGAGACTGAGCCACACACTGCCCCTAAATTTACACTTTTTTCATCTGAGACTTATCCAAAGCCACTTGCAGTAGAAGGAAAGGTCACTGGGATTTGAACCCACAACTTTTGAGTCGCTAGTGCAATGCGCTAATTGTTGTAGGTCCTGTAGCTCATTTCCACACAACTGGTGTAATTAGAAATGGCCAATTATAGGTATGGTATTAAATGCTATTGAACAATAAGCCAATGAAGATTTTTCATTTCCTCATCAGTACAAAGTTTATTCTGCTCTGGGCACTTTTTATACTACAGCGTTAAAGTTACAGTCTGTTCCTTCTTGTGATTTTTTTTTACAGGATTATGAAGCCATTATTATTATTTTTATGTTTATTTACAGCAACCAAAGGAAAGAGGTAAAAATGAAAGGTCAGATGTCAGATGATTGGCAGGACAATACAGTTTATCGGCCACCAGCCATGACGAGCTGTGAGAATACCAGCGGCTCTCCTGTTCCCTCAGCCCACACTATATCGCACACTTTTAAAAGCTGCCATGATTTAATCAGCCAATCAGTGTGGCGAGCTATGTAGCTAGGCCCCGCCCCCACAGGGAAGGGTCAGGGGTCACCGAGGCCGTTCATTGCAGGGTGACCATGCGGCTGCCTCTGCCCCTGCCCCTCCACAGCCTCTGTCTCCAGCCTCCACGGATCTTCAGGTTGGTGAAGCGGTCGTTGAGCGTTAGGCTGGTCTGCGAGGCAGAGAATCATAAGGACCCAAACGTCAGGTGGCAAGTAATTATTAAAATACATTGTTGTATTCACACAGGCAAAAGCGAGGGACACCTTGGGGACCTTTCTCACACTGGACAACCAGTGATGACCCGCTAACTGTCATTAACTAACGTCAAGCTGAGCTGAATCTCCTGGTTTGTGCCGGAAGGGCCTACCTGGTTGGATACAGCCTTGAAGTTGAATCTCAGAGGGATGCCTTTGGGCTGGGGAGATGCAAAGTTTCCTTCCCCCAGAGGCCTGTCACTCACAGAAGGCTGGTTTGCCCTGTTCCCGAGGGGAGGGATTAAGTGGACAGGGTGTTTGGCTAAGGCAGTGTTTCTTAAACCGGTCCTTGTGGACCCCCAGATGGTCTATGTTTTTGCTCTCTAACAGACAGTCCACATTTTTCCTCTATCCAAAGGTCCTGGTAGAGAGCAGTTTGAGAAACACTGCTTTAAGGTTTGGTTCATCTCATTTCACTCCTCATCTAACTGAATGCAATAGGCGCGCACCAGTTTAACGACGCAGACACTCATGCTAACAGTGCCCGCATGTGGTAACAAACAGTGAGGTCATCACTTCAGAATGCTGATGTTAGTCCTGCTGTGCTCTTAAAACACAAATCTGATTGTTCCTCAGCGATTGAGTAAACTAATGTTAAACCAAACGGTTACAGAAACACAAAAATAGGCATGTGGATATACTTATTAGCTTATTTGCAAATGCAGAAATACGTCATTAAAAAGAAAAACCGACTGGCATTTTTAACGCACTTCCTTAAAATGTGCTGATAATGTACTTTCTGCCTCACGAGTATGTCGGACATCAGTAGCCGCCAAATTAATAATGTACCTTCCGATGTAGCTATAGGACTTACTGCGGATCCGAGTTCGCCTTCGAGTTTGGTAGTGATACTGTCAGGATGGATCCAGAAGAGGGCGCCTTCCCCCACCTTTGGGGGAGATTGAAACGGGTCTCAGGCACGGTGAAGTGGAAAGCCCGTCTCCGAAAGTCATCCAACACGTACTTCCCCTACCTTCTCACTTTCTGAAATCGCTCCGGTTTTTCGCCCCATTTCCAGGGACTAAACTACACAGGAAAAATAAACAGGACTCGATTTAACTGCTCCCTAATTTGCGAGGAAGATACACGAAAACACGCGTTTGTAATAATCAAACACTGAAAGTAAGCTCATATAGAAAACGGGAATAAAATCATTGATCCCAGCAGAACAGGAGATAAATCACTTAAATTTTGTTTATTCAATTTTAAAAATTTAAAAAAATCAATGGAATGCAATGCGTATATGCCTACTATAAAGGCAGTAAAAAGATATGTAGAAATTACAAGCAGTAGGCTATTGTGATTTTTTTTTTAACTAACCGCTCTGTTCAGTTTAACCGGCTTTGCCCTGTATGGTCTCTGCTGGGAATACTGGAAACTCTGGTTGAGAGGCATCCTGTAATAAAAACAAAGGAATGAAAATGGACCCCCCCCACCCCGGACACAAGGGGCAATAAACCGTCCGTGACGGTGCTCAAATATACGCAAATGGGTAATAGAATAAAAGTTTTCTTGTTTCAACACTGATAAACAAATAGGTTTAACACGTGTTGCGGCCCAGTGATGAAATATATCCGTGATACGGGCGAAGACTAACATATTTTTACCAGTAAATCCCACGTTTATGCGTTTCTGTTGATATTGTAAAACACGCACCTTCTCGGAGGTCCCCGCTGGCCTCTGTAGGGCTGGTAGAAGGAGCCCATGAAGCGGTTGCTGCGATGTCCAAACTGCTTGGCATTCTGGGTGAGAAAAAATCCAAAAAGTCCTCAGTGAGCACTAGCGACACAGCTGGCATCAACCATGGATGAGTTTCCCGAAGCCCTTCGTAATGCTACGTCATTCGTAAGTTTTATGCCAAAAGGTAGATAAAACCTAATTATGGCGTAGCGTTAAGAAGGCTTCGGGAAATTCACCGTTTAAGAGTTATTTTTCAACCTTGAAACTTAACTGAGTTTAGAGCAAACCTCAGTCTGATGTAGACCGGCCTCTTACGTTGATACGGACAACTCATTTTATTTCATAAGCTTTCTTTAGTAAAATGCGGAGTGTACATACGGATGTTCGTTACGCTATTGCAATATCTGTACGTGTAACATGTTTGTTTATATTCACTCGGTGCATGTACAGCATGTACAGATGTGTCATTACATCGGTGCAATTATACTATGCATGAGTGCATATGTGCAATTATGTGCAAAAGTCTTTCATATTTGTTCTACTGTTAACGTATCAGTTGGTTTGTTCTTTATTACTGTTTATCTTCAAGTAAATTTCCCCGATGTGGGATCAGTAAGTATCTTAGTGCACACGAGCACACACCTTAGCGTCCCACTGCGGTCTGTTCAGAGGGCTGATTCCTTTCGGCGCCGGCGCGCTCCTCCCCCGGTTGTACGGTCTGCTTCTGTAGAAGTCGCGCACGGGTGGCCCGATGTATCGGAACCTGTTGAGCCCTGCGAACGGTTCGGTAGAAGCTGTTGATATTTGCGGACCATGTCAGCTTTGGGACTAACTCAGAGAGCCGCGCATCACGCTGGAACAACCAGCCGTTAAGCCTTACTTTTGTGGCGATGATCAGTCCTGATCAGTAATCAACATAGGCAGTCCCAGAAGGTCGCTTCACTGAATGGTGCATTTGATAGATCATTCAAAACGCATACTAGTCCCAGTTATTCAAAGAAACGTATAGGCCTGTGGTTTTATTTACTTAAAGAACTGGACATTTTTTCTGAAATGGTTTTTCAAGGCCGTGATCCCGGGACCGAGAACGGATAGGCTTAAATCTAGGGCCTATTCTAGGATTAAGCCCCGCTTAAATAGGGTCTAGCGCCGCCTATGGGTTGAACTACATAGTCTACTACATAGACTATAGTCTGCCCCTGCGGGTGGATTACAGGGCTGCGGACTCTCACGGACTGGCGTGACACTCAAGAAATCTTCCGGGAAATCTATATTATTCCGTTATGAACCTAAAATTAACTAGAGCAAAAGCATTGGGGTAGTCTGCATACCCTGCAGACTATTCACAAGATAATTAACTGCTACATACATGAAAATGTGTGTGCAGACTTGTCTCTAACTGAAAATTTCACGCCACCCAATTGAACAAAGTTGGCAACCCTGAGATTAATGTGTGACTACGTGAAACCATGTGGTTTACATGGCTATAGTTTAATATTTCACCGGGCGGGGGGGGGTTTACTGAAGGAAAAGAAAAGAAAACACCGATGATTTCAACCCCAAACACAGACAATCACCACGACTTGCATGGGGCCTTAAATAGGCCTGAGCTTAGAATTTCATAAGCAGTATTAAGTATTACCTTAACAAATCTCGAAATACCTATAGCTCTATAAAGGGGAACTGTGCAATTCACTTTATATGACTGCATGTTTAAATCGCCAAAAAACATAAAAACTAGAAATCACCGGAGAGTAAGCGTGTGACTGCATGCTAGCCTACTGTAAAGGAGCAGCGCAGGTCTGTACTTACTTTTAGTACATAAACTTATTTTATAAAGTGCTATAATAAGACTATTCCGACTGGACTTACCTTGCATGTGGTAGGCGCCCCTTCTGAAACGGAAGCCTTGCTGCTGTCCTGCCTTATTAAACTTCTTAAATAAGTTGCTGCGGTTCGCCTGCCGGTTCTTCCTCTTAAAGCCACCAAGAGTTACATTTTCTTCTTCTTTTTTGAGTTTAATAATGTCGTCTAAAGGCAAGAGAAACGACAGCTGGAAGGTGTTTGCAGTGAATGACCGATCAGCAGATATGTGGTCAGGCCCCCGGGGAGCCAAGCAGAATGAATGTGAGTAAATGGAGAGCTAGACAAGGATTATTGGGTCGCCTTTCATGGATGTGACATTTAGTCGTACGCGAGGCCTATGTGTTTTATCGTTGCTGTCAAATACCGTCGCAGTTTTAAGGCAAACAAGTTTAAACATTAAATTGTTTAATATCTATGCCTACTGTCAAACTAATATTTGTGTGAAATGATTGGCTGCTGCAAATAGGCTTGTAAGCATGCACCCCCCTCCCTCATTGTGACATATGTCACCCCCCTACGATTGCCACAGTTTGCCAGTAAATCCATGTTATTTCGCAAATAAGCAGGACATAGTCTATAAAATCTTGTGAGAAACCGAAGGGATTTTGGCCATCAAAGGAATGACGTGCGCATTGATGGAATCCCTGAAATTAGATCCGTTCAGTGCCTTGTGAAGTATTTTACTCCCCCTCTTTTTTATTCACCAACCGAGTGACAGGTCAATCTTCTCCGAGCTGTTGGTCTCCTCCATAGCCTCCGCTTCCGCTATATTGTCGCCCATAATCTTCTGTTTCAAAGTCACTTTCTCCGGACACACTTTTCCTTATGTAACCGACAGCTTCGTACAATTAGGATCCTAATCAGGCTTCTCGCGTTATTAAAGTCGGGACATTTCCAACGGAAGCGTATATGAAGAATAATTGCACGACCTCTCCGGTGGCAGCCCGGGCGGACAGCTGCAGGCTCTCGTCGTCCCCTGGATAGCGGGGCTGCCCTGCCCCAAGTCGACATGCGTTTGCATGCTTCATAACACACCCTAAAATAGCCACTGATCTAATAACGAAAGAGGGCGATCGAGTATGACACCTCGGCAAGGACAAGATTACAAGCCGCCTGGGAAAATCATATCCGCGTTTCATCAAACATTCAAAAACACAAAAACCCCAGAGGGAAAAATACAAGGGCTGGAGAATATTTTATAACTTAATTAGTAACTTCATTAGCCTACTTGTAAACCCATATCCCGAGTACGTGTTAATAAAATGCTACATATAATAGTATATGAATGACAACGTAATTAACAAATTACAAAGTTCACTTAAAATGCATGTGCTGGAAAACAACGATGAATAGCTTGGGAAGAGTGCGCTCGACATAAAAGCACGCTTTGCACCCCTAGTTGGACCTCCCACCACCCCTTGGAGACCCGCCCCTGCTGGGAGCCCAGCCCCGTCTTCGGAGCTGCCGCCCCATTGCTTCCCTTCGCTGGCCCGGGCGCTGTGCGCATGGGCGGAGGGGCAGCGCCGTTTATTATCGGCTGGATTGTGTCTCTGTGCGAAGATGGCGGCGAGTCAGGGAGGTGGGGGAGCGATCGCCGCTCTGCAGAGCCAGCACTACCCGAGCGTCCCGCACTGGACGGCGGGTATACCGCAGCATCAGCACCACGTCCCCACGGCCCGCAGCCTAGATCGCGCCCTGGAGGATGCCGTGTGCTCCGGCATGCTAAACCTCAGCGGGAGGAAGTTGAGAGATTACCCCGGGATGAGCTACGATCTGACTGATACGACGCAGGCAGGTGAGTCTGTAACGAACTTTAAATGCATTGTTGCATTTTTAAAGCTAGAGAAAAAAATAAACAACAATGCATGATAAAGTTGTCCAGGAAGTCACATTTTTTTAAGTGCAATTGTCGGATATTTTCATGCATCATATATATCCATCCGACTTTATTTCGGCACATGGTGGACCGTGCAACCGCAAGCTGGATAAACGTGTGTAGAAGCGCATGGATGCCCATAGCACCGTGAGCTCCGTTTTTTGAATGAAAACGTAAGATCATCCGTAACGGTGAACCGGGTTGTGGCTTCTGTCCCTGAATTCGTCCCGACGCGGATTTCCATCCAGGTTTGCCCAGGATCCTTACACGTCCAGCCGGCTGCACGGATCAGAAATCCGCGTTGAGCGACTCCTTGCAGGACAATAGATAAAGCGTCACCCCGCCCCCCGCACAGCACAGTGTAAAGCTTTGCTGTTAGTTTTCTCATCGATGTTTAAAATAGTTTACTATCTTACGCCCCGCCTAATGATTTCATTATTGTAGGTGATGTATTTTTTTCTTCGCGGTATATGGCTTATATTTTTCAACAGCTGCTCGGGGCATTAAATGCATGCACATATTGCTTTTTAGTGTCACTTTTGGGTGACAGTGAATATAAATGCTGCAGGGACCGAGGGTTTGCCGTCAGCGGCTGTTGCAGGGTAATAAAAATGAAGCGCTTTGTTGGTGCCGTCGGTCCTGAGCGGAGCGCCCCCCCCCCCCCCCAGCAAACGGTGATGGGGATGTGCTGCTTATTTAGCGCACATTGATGGCTTTATTACTGAATCTGCTTTATTACCTGTCTACATCCTGCGGACGATTCGCCCGTTTTACTGTCGGTCTTTTGCATGCATTTAGCGTCTAATGCAAAGGTTCTAGCGTCAAGAGTGATTAACGATTCTTAATTGCTATATCGCATTAGTTTAATCGAAATGTTTTAATAAAACTGTCGATTTCAGTTGCGAGAAAGGTTCCGTTGTGTGAGTTATATAGGAAGATGAGCGCAGAAAAGAATAGGGGCGTTAATTGTGTGTGGGAGCCTCTGCAGGAGGCTTTGTCCCGGTAACGTACAATAAAAACGCTTAATGTACGCTGGTACCGGGATGGAGGGTGGAGGTCTTAGGAGGACCCGCGTGTTTAGCGTGAGTAGCGGCTGTTGTCTGAGGCTCTGCCCGGTCAGCTGTCTCTCTCCACGTCTGTCCGTCTCCCACCGAGCGAGAGCTTTGCTCTCTGACAGGCGCGCAAAAACGTTGGCGCCCAGCTACCCGCTGCACTGCTGCCGTGGGGGACAACGTTCCCAGTTTCGAAATTGGTCTTGGCCTGGGAGGAAGTAGGATGTCCTCGCCCCCCACCCCCCTCCCCAATCCAGGCCATCTGGAGCTCTACACATGGAGACAGGGTTGTCTGAGAGTCAGCTGTGCAAAAAGCGGGGAGGACAGTCATTCCAGACAGTCAGAAGCTTTGTGCTGGGCCAGCGTACAGAATAGTCTACACAGCCTCTGAAGCTCAATACTGCCTTGCATGAGGCAAGACTGAATGAGTCTCCTTTGTCTTGTCAGGGTAGCTCTTAAATCAGTCAGGTCCTAAAAGCAAAGACTAGACTGATCAGGCTTTCTGAATTGTATCTTCGTACAGCAGACGCACCAGCTCCTACGTCGCCGCTCTTAGCGAGTCGATGCCGGGTCCCCGTGTCCGTCAGGCTGGTCGGGGCCTTTCGCTACATGCTGCTGGTATTTCCGAAGTTCAGAAGTCATTACAGGAAGTTCCAGCCCTATTTATAGATGAGGCCGCCCACAGAGTCACCATTGTTCGCCTCCGAGTCCGCTTTTAGTGTTCGAAGGCCCTGGTGGGCTGTGCCGGCTTGTTTTGCCAGCGTGACCACGTGTGACTGTGATTCCATGGTATCTGTGTGAGGGTGTGTACTAAGAGCCCTTTTGCGAGGCCGTGGTTTGGCGCCCGCCCTCGTGTGGATTACCTGGCCACACTGTATATGGTGCTCCACTCGATTATCTCGGGCGGGGATTTCTGAGCCTTCGGGGATCAGCCTCATTTGCTCCGTGAAACTTACTTCTGTAAAGCGTGGCTGTTTTGAGCGGATAACACGGCACGCCGTTCCACATCGCCGCCTATCCCCGCCCACTGCTGTGGGTCGCTGCCGCTTTCCTTTGCGGTCCTGAATCGGTATCTTCGAGGCTCCATCAGCAGTGTGAGTGTGAAATGGGTTTAGGCATCTCGGCAGTGCGTGGTGAGTGCGATTAATCCCTGACCCGCAGGGAGGATGTTGTAGATAGCACCCTGTCTGTGCTGGTGTCTGACGGCGACTGCATCTTCCCTCCAGCATCTCAGCTTCCATATTGATGTGTTTTTCTTCTGTGTCCATGTCTTCCCTCTGTATCTTCCTTGGTATCCATTCCTTTTCTCCACATATTCCTTGGTATCCATGTCTTCTCTGGTATTTGTGTATTTCCTCTATATGTTCCCTGGTATCTGTGTCTACTTTGGCTTCCATGTCTTCTCTGGTATTCCACTCCTCATTGGTATTGGTGTCTTCCTGGGCATCTTTATCTCTCCTCCTTATCTTCCCTCATTTCCGTATCTGCCCTGGGACCCTCTCCTTCCCTGCTGTCCCCTTTTCTCCATACGCGGTTGGTATCCATGTCTTCCCTGGTACTTCTGCATCCCCTGTGTATCTCCCTGGGTGTCCGTGCCTTACCTCCTATTGGAATCTCTGCGCTCCCTCTGGCAACCGGCGTCCTTTGTGTGCTGGTGAAGCTCGGCCGGGTGAGACGTCTTTATTGCTTGTTACGTGGTTCCTCCCCGGGAGCTGCTCCGGTAATGAGTGCAGGATTTCCAGCAGCTGGCTATGGGGATTTATAGCTATCTGTTCCTAAAGCAGAAGGCGGGAAAAGGCTTTACGCCTTCAGTAGGTAATGCACAGAATCCCCATCACTTACTCTTCTGGCAAGAGAGAATGTATCTGGAGAACTCCTTTCCAGAATGAAGCCTGGTGCCCTTCGATGCTATTGCTAATAAGGTGCCAGCTAACACTGTGGGGGGGGGGGGGGGGGGACTAGCATTTT
>JAODLC010000066.1:3495342-3509547 GCA_026781145.1 Hippopotamyrus pictus | reverse complement strand
CATTATTTCTTATGGGAAAAATTCGATCAGAACTCGAACTTTTTAGGATTCGATCCGCAGTCCGGAACGGATTAAGTTCGAGAACCGAGGTACCACTGTACAGTATTGAGGCACTCTAGGGTGGGGTTTGCAATTGTCAGTCTGGTCTGTGGTCAGAATTTCACCACGTCGCGGAACCCTGGGGGATTTTCAGAGGGGCTGACTAATAGCCAAAAATTAACCATATATCTTCAGTCTTTAATGACTAATTACATCCGCTTATTGTGGTCGCATCAGAAAACAAAACGGAAACAGTTAAGGTTATGAAATCGCTGATAGATCTGCCAGCAAACCCTGCCCAGTCCATGAAGTCTTTGTATGATGCAAACCAGTCCGCAGACATCCACACCTACTCAAGGGCACCGAGTTTGTTTGGGAGTATCAGGCAACTTTCACATAAACTACTACCAGTCATCTTCACCATTTCCTTAGCAGGGGCCCTCATCCAACACAGCTTCCACACATTATCCATTTTTACAGCCATCTACACAGGTAGCTGCACTGTTTTCACTGATGTTAGAGGTCTTCCTCCAAAACCGGTTCATTTCAGTGCTGGGCTGTTCACTCAAGCTGAACACTGACTGAATGTTCGAGCGACTGACGTTCAGCTTAACGACTCTTAACGGACACCTCAAGTAATGCGCCATGTTGCCTTGACGACTCGGGTGAGCCCCAGGGAAAGCTAGTAGGTTGTACAGTTAACTCCCTGGATGTGATTCTAAACCATACAACCTACTACCTCAACCCGGATGCGCACGGTTTCTGCAGAATTGTCTTTGCCGAAAGGGACGGCTCAGTCTCCACTGCAGTCTCCAGGACTAAATGGGACATTAAACATTAGTAGATAATTTATCTCAGTCAAAAATCCACCGAATAATTCTAAAACTCTTTTTCATCGTACAAGTCCTTCTTTCCGGTAATAAAATGTATCTCTGTGATTCTGAGACATAGCTGTTAGACAAAATATTTCAGCACCTAGAGTGAATTCTCTGACCTTGATGTCAGCTTTGCAGAAGACAGAAAAAAATTACACACCAAAACGGTTGTATTGAAAAGGTGAAAATTGCTGTGCTGTGATATTTTCATAAAGATTCACTCAAATTTTGCATTTAAGGAGTAGGGTTTCAAAACAATACTGCAGGTCATATGAGTCACTATTCTCTATTGATTCTGCCTGCAAATAGTAGCCAATGAAACATGTATTATATGCAGTTACATGGCAACAAACACCATTATTTGCAGCAATATTGAAATACGCAACAATAAATAAGAACAACTGGGTCTACAGACCTGATTTTGTGGGCAACCACTTCACATTTCTTGCAAATTTCTTCCGACTGGTTATGCACTAGTAAAACACTTGACTGAGAGGGGGTACATTAGTGTACATTCAACCACAAAGTTAAATAACAAACGGTGCATATGCAGGATTGGACGTGAATGGGGTGGGGGGGGGCGGGGGATAAGGATAAATGGTAACCGAGGAAACGAGCCGAGTCCCTGGGAGGCGGAATCCCTGGCCGACAGTCACCCTCGCCACAGAGACACTGACCCACAGAGCCAAGCTTGTGTCATCACAGTCACCACAAGTTCGGATCTACGGGTTCGTGACAAGTGGCTGTCTAGGCGCGGGGCAGGCAAGGACCGGGAGGCTCGGCTGACCTCACCAACGTTACCACATGTGCTTCCGTTGTCATGTGACTCAAAAAACAGTGAGTAGACTTGGAATTTCAGGACTACCCATCCCTACCTAAATGGCCCATTCGGTACTGGTCACATGATCTCATGGGTCATTAATTATAAAACAAATCACGACTCTTTCGTTACGACTCCCCACAAATGCGCTCGTCACACCAGGGTCAGCTTCAAAGTTGGGATACATGTAAATATAAATTATTTTCTCTTTACCTTCCAATCTGTTCTAGCACCATCTCTCAAGGGGCACACCACCCATGTCCAGCCCTGTAACAATTAGAGGAAAAAATCATTTCAATTAATGGAATACTCATCAAACGTGCCAATAATAGCATTTACGTGTGTTTATATTTAAAACTGAGTCCATAATTAAGCTATGGACCGTCCCAAAGCTTAAACAGTGGTTTATTCTATCACGCCAACGCTGCTCTGTGGTTCGGCACCAATATATCAGAATCGACAGACACCCCCTTATCCTATGAGCAGTAAAGTACGAAGATCTCTGTCTGAACACGGAAAATACCCCAGGATGCAATGAGAGTTTGGAGCCTCTCTGCACACTGTAACAGGTCATCGGCCGCCCACGGCTCCCTGTGACCCCTCCCCCCGGAGGTCACCCCCCCCGATGCACTCCTTCTGCATCCTGACGGAGAGTGCTTCTGTTTAGTCATTTCTGACCACGGCGAGAACAGCTGTGACTCCCGCCCATCCACGTCGACATCCAGTCGTACCTGTATCTCAGTGTTACTCCCCCCCCCCAGACATTTACTTGTTCGGTCCTCCCAGGGGGCAGACACTATGGCTATAATGAAGAGGAAGAGCACTGCCATCATCAAGCTCGCCGACTGGCTAACAGCGGACATGGACGTGTGTCGGCCCCGCCCTGCACACGCTTAGCGACTCCCTCCATCTTCCTGGTCACAGGAGGGTCACAAACTTCCAGCTTACGGGAATCAGCCTACAGCCCAGCTCCACACCAAGCTGCCATCATCCATCAATTTGGTCTGTCAACGGGGCGGCTGACAGGTCACCTCCTTTTCTGTGGACACCTAGAAGAGGAGGGAAGGGCTTCAGCCAATTCGGCGGACGTTGGGAAGACCAGGAAGGCCGAGCCGGACAAAGAGTCTGAGAACCAGCGAGCTGAAGCTCTGGTGATCTGGAACTTTCTGAACTCCCTTGTTTCGATTATGGAGGGAATCTGGTGCCGGCTTTTCTGATGCAGCTCTGTGGGGGTAATTAAAAACCTGTAATATAACCATGATAACACTTCCCTTTGGCTGTGCGCCATTCATTCTGCCCAGGGAGAATAATGAAGATGAGAAATATGGGCACTGTAATCCTATTTCAGGAGATACCTGGAATGCAGATGGGTACAAATGATACTTATATTCTCTTCCATTCAGTCTAGAAAAAAATGACACAATCACTACTCTTCATATCACTGAGGATTCAGGACAAAGTGAACAAAGGATTAGCTAGGATATGAATGTAAATATTAGGAGAGAAATATCATTTTAAAGAATAGAGACACGTTAATGGAAGATCAGGAGCTGGAGTGTGAGGCTGGCGAGGATGCTCTCTGAATTTATGTGACACAGGGGCGGGGGGGCAGTCTAGGAATAGACTGGAAAAGGTCTGCAGTCCAGCATAACTGTGACTCTGCTCAGGAGGGGAAGTCGGACATGAGGGAAGTCGGACATGAGGGAAGTCGGACATGAGGGAAGTCGGCAGGTGGCCTCACGCGTTAGGGGGTGTAATTAGCGATCGAATGCAAGGCGCCGCAATCTGTTGGCCCTCAGTCTTCCAATGAAATTATGAACTTTTAGCGTCAACACAGATCTAGATAAACAAGGCCATGCTTAGGGAGTTAACCGAGGGCCAGTTCAGAGAACGATGAAAATACGTCGATATCAGACATCCGAACGAGTGAGACGGGATGAAGCAAGACTGCCAGCCTCCTGACATATTTTAAGCTTCCCTTTGCCGAGCAGAGGGGTTTAGCGTGTGTCCTGGGTTCAGAGGCGCCATCCGCGTGACTCCCAACTGTGCTGCACTCGTTTCTCTCTCCAGGTTAGTGCATCACCCACAGGAAGTTTTATAAACCTGCCTCTTCTGCTGTACGCAGTTCCAAGTATCTGGGTGCTTGAGCTCATGGCTTCAGACGCTGCCAGCAGAGGCATTTCATGCGTAAGGATGCCGCTTACAGCGACTGTTAGGACGCAGCTCTTCCCACAATGCCCCGCAGCCCAGGGGGGGCCTTTGTTGGCTGTGTCCCTGTAACACCCGCTGAGACTGCTGTCTAAATACGCTACTGGCACACAGGGATGTAGTCAAACATTGAACAGACTTCCTTTGAGTCGTGTTTATCAAGTGGTTTCTTAGGCAGGTGCCAAACCGTATATTCCTATCTGTGTTGCAGCTTGAAATAAACATCATATGGCTCAGAAGAAGAATTTAAAGGCTTTATTACAACAGAAAGGCATTAGGATCTCAGTGTTACTAAGCCAGGACTTACATCAGTTGAGAGAGACATTAAAAATCTATTTAAACACGCAGATTATGACTTGTAAATCTGTAACTGTAGCCTTCGATACTGTTACAATTAAATATCCCTGAAAATGCCATCAGTGATGTCTACAGCAGTGGGGCGAAGACCGCCCAATCGTATCTCCAGCTGGAAGTTCGGCCCACAGATCCAGCGCCCTCTGGTGGAATCAGAGTGCACGAAGATCCTGACATGGTTGGATTTGCTGATGTGTGGATGAGTATTCGCCTTGGAGCATAATTGCGCAAAGCTGCACATCCGGATCCGCCCACAAAGGCAGCCTCCTCGCCATAAAAGTGCATTAGTTATTTTAATTGGCTTGTCCTCCATCTCCATCCTGGGTGCAGCCCATCACAGAGCACATGGGCGGAGGTCTCTTGTTATGTCTGGAGGACTTAAGTGAGACGTCCGCCCTTCAGGCTCAGGCTCATCTGCACATCCAAACCAGCATCTAAAATGGGCCTCGGTCTCCCCAATGCGTTTTCGGCAATGCCCCTTTAAGATGCAGACTCCCCCTTATGCCGATGAAAGGGATGGTCTACGGCGGAGATCAGAGCAAAAAGCCTCCGGCGTGTCAGCTGTCTCCCACGGTTGCCTGGCGATATCCAGCTGCCGTGCCGGGAGCTAGCCGGCCTTCCGGACACCAGCCGTGGGATGAAGCGGGATTCGGGAGTCTAGGAAAATCCGAAAAGCCCTCAGCCCGATGAGACCCAACCCAGATTCAACCGGAAGGGATGTCCAGGCTACTTGTGTGACTGTTTAACTGAACCCGCGGTTCGGCTTTTAGGGTCATGTGCAAAACGGTAACCTGTGGGTGAACTGCGCCGCCAGCTTCCAGAATCTTCAGAGGAAGAGGAGGATTCTGGGAGCTGGGAAGTTGCCAAGGGAACGTAGCCTCATGTGAGAATCTCAAAGATCTCTGCCCTTCAGGAACACATAACCCCCCCCAATCCTGGCAGATGGACGACTAGACCGATCACTCACAGGGGGTGCTGAGCTCACCAGGTAAATACAGCACCCCCCCCCCTCCGCCGCTCACCCCTCTCATCTTCTTCAGACTATTTCTTTTCCTTAAACCAAACCAATGAAGCTTCTGCTGGCTCCTGGTCCAAGATGACACACACTCAGCCGTGATGTAAACATCCAAACGGGGGGAGTGTTCCTGTAGCACAGTGCTCCTGTAAAAGGCTACCCAGCGACGGGCTGGGCTAATGCTCCAGGCTCTCACTTTCCTCATCGGTTGGGTTTCTGTCAACTCGATAAGTGACCGATGCTCATTATGCAGAATCCACTGCACGTAACACATCAAGGTCAAGATTCCTCAGCGAGGAAGGTGAGGATGGACCTTTTGAGTTACCGCAGCTATGAAACGCTTCAAAATGGCCTGCGGAGACATTTACTCATGGAGGTTTCACCCCCCAGTGACCCTGAGTAAACAGACCCAAACAATGTCGACGTTTGAAACAAACAAACAAACAGGCGTGTCCATGAGGAAGCAGTCACATGGATCACTGGGGGGGGGGATAGGCTCAATCTGCACAGAAAATCTGATAAACTACCCGCTCCCATCCCGGCTCGCCTACATATCCAGGATCAGAGGTCAATGGAAATCAGGGGAAGGTGCCGCAGGAGGGACCACCTCCCCCTCCAAGACACACAAACAAAATAGAAGAGAGACAGACCCCCCCACCACCATAAATATGTAATGAAGATTTAGCACCGCTGGGATGAATGTTATCACATGGAGTCCAAATACATACACAGACACAGACAAACACACTCACAGACACCGACATAGACACACACACAGACACAGACATCAATATAGACACACAGAGACAGATGCAGACACTCACAGACACTGACAAAGCCACACACAGACACGCTCACAGATACTGACATAGAAAGACATGGACACCGACACAGACAGACAGACACTGACACAGACAAACACAGACATCAACAAAGACACACAGAGACAATGACACAGACACTGACACACAAAGACACCGATACAGACATACACAGACATAGATGCACACAGACACTGACATAGACGCACACAGGCACTGACATAGACACACACAGACACTGATACAGACACCAACATAGACACAGATACACATAGACAACCACATAGACAGAGACAGACAGCGATACAGACAGACACAGATCATTGTGTTAAAACATGTGTCACATATGACTGTGTCACATGTCCCGCAGCCCAATCAGACTTTCCTGTACCCATTCAGTCACACACGTCGCCTGGCAGGCCTCCAACTGAGCCAGACGCTTTTCCATCCCTTCCAGATCTCTGTCTGTCTCTGTTCCCAAATGTCAGCCCTTCATGTAGGCCACATGGGGAACCCAGAGTAGCATCCTGCTTCAGCTGGACAGCGAAAGCTTTTAAATGACATTTATGAAGACTGTAAAATTAATTTCATTAAGTAAGAGGCCTATCCCCAAAAGGGTGTCATGGTGAGGATTAATTCCACAAATGCAGAACACAAACATGATGTTTTGCATCAACATTCCCTACCAAAACTCCTGAATGGGGGAAACTGTCACCCTGGCAACAGGCTGCTCCATAAACGATGTGCATCTCCATGGTGTGTCTGGTGAATCCTGCTTGGGGTAGTCTGGTGATCACGCAGTCCTCCAGCACAACGGACGAGGATGGTGCCATGTTTTAATTAGCGAAACTTACGTCAGAGCCTCACAGAGACTTCAGGGGACAGAGCCACACGTATCCACAGGGGTGCATCGGCGCGATGTTTATGGAGAGGCGGTCGATCGATTTTAATGAGGCGGCCCACAGTGACGAGTCTGGTGCCATGCGAAGCCACTGAACAAACATGCTGTGTTAAGTAACTGGAGGGGCTCGTGCTGAGGGAGGGTGCCGGACTAACACCAGACCAGGCACAGTAAATAGGAACACAGCAGAAGCTTGTGCTAAGTTGTTCAGTGTTAAGTTAGTCAGTGTAAGTGTCCAGTGTGAAGCTGACTAGTGTTAAGCACACTGGTGTTATGATGACCAGTGTTAAAATGTCCAGTGTTACGTCGATCAATGTTAAACTGTCCCATTTTAATTTAATCAATGTTGTGCTGTCCAGTGTTAATCTAATCAATGTTGAGCTGTCCAGTGTTAAGTATGCCACAATGTGCCTGCATCTAGCTCCTTGGTCCAACACACCTCATAATGGCATAACAAATCTGGGAGCTGATTGGTAAACAAAGGTCAGCTGATTTGCCGGACCTTGGAGAGGACTGGCATTGTGACCATTTGTGAGGAACAACACAGCCGTGAAGGCAGCAAAGGAACCGAGATGAGCATCGTCAACACGATTTTAATGAGCACGCCCTGTTGGAGGTGGCCGATTGGCTGTTCACAGGCTTAACACGGCATGATGTAGCAACTGGCAAACCTGCTGAAATCCTGCTAACCACAACCTGCCTACCCTAACCGCAACCATAAACCTAACCGGTGCTCACGGCCGGCCCAGTGGATTATGGTTCATGGTTCCTCAGCTCCGGTTGACGAACGTGATGCCTGGTCTAGGTCTGTTGGTGTTCCAACACCTGAAGCTGTTGCTCTGAGCTTGGAGGTGATTAAAGCGAAGCTGAGGTATAGCGTGGTCACACAGAGCTCCCACAAAGTCACCCCCGACTGTGTTAAAGAGGCGTCTATCAGACCGGCCAGCTCTCCACAACACGCCGGCCTATCCCGGGCTGCCCCCTCCCCCACCCCGCTCACCGTAACCAAACCCCTCACTACCATCTTAAGAAGCACCAGCAGACTCGCCGTGTGCCCAGCTGCCCCATGAAATTACCCCAATTAGCTCAAGGCTTCGGGTAAATACTCGAGATTTAATCCCTAATTAGGTTCCTAGAAGGCAATCAGCGGTAATTACACGGTAACATCCCGAAAGCTGGATCCATGAAGCCGAGGAGAGATGGAGTTTGGGAATTCCTGAAGAGGACCGTGAAATCATCTCAGCGCCGGTCGGCTCACACGCAGAGCCGCTGTGGAACTCTGGCACAGTCTCTGTCCTGAGGCTCCATTTTCGACGATAGGCTGTAGTCTGAGCATCTCGTCTCGATTCGGCCAGTGGGGGGAGGTTCTGTCCGGCTCGACGTTCCTCCTCCTCATCTGTTACTGGGTCGGGCGGCGAATTTTGACCTTAAGAGGCACATTGTAACCGGTGCTACGGACCTCCGTGTCCTGGTGGGCTAATCGAGGCTAATCTGTGAAGCAGTGTTTACACAGACTGCAGGCCGCAGACTACGGACACGAGCGCTCGTGTTCAAAATGGCTCCCACTCTAGTGGCGGTCAAAATCGGTCACCACGGTCTGCTGTCACCTTTGCCGGAATGTTTACTGCCACCGGTGCCTCCATGGCTAGTCGTTGCAGCTGGCGGGTGACCCTGTTGTGTACAGCCTTCCACTGTATCATAAGCTGGGTCCTCTTGACGTCATTCAAAAAAAGGTTAACTTGCGCAAACCCATTCTCTCAGCTTTAATTATGCCTCAAAAACAGGCATATCAAGCCCCTTTGACGACACGCAGCTCGCTGAATCGAAGCGACTGATGTCCGGAAGGAGAGGGTGAGGCCGTTGTGCCGGTGTGTGGGGGTGGAGGTGCCGTGTGACCCGTGAAAAGACGGCCGGTGGCACGCAGGCCACGTGTCACCGGGTCTATCAGCAGTGGGACGGTTAAATCCAGATTACAGGGCAAATGGAAGAAACCAGCAGCTGGCTGGGCAAAATATAAGCAAAGTACGAGATAAAGATGTATACAAAACTGCTTTTAGCGGACTGCTGCATTAAACAGCCCAACTGAAAACTGGGCAGGGCTGCCAACTTTGGTCAGCTGGCTGGAGTGAGATTTTCAATTCGAGGCAAGTCTGCACACACATGCACACGCATTTATGTGTATGTAACAGTTTGTAAATAGTCTGTAGGGTGTGCAAACTGCCCCAATGCTTTTGATGTAGCTAATTTTAGGTTTGTAATGGAATAATATAGATTTACCGTGAGATTTCCTCAGTGAGCATGAGAGTCTGAAAGCGTGAGCGTCACGCCAGATGTGCGAGAGCTGGCAGCCCAGGAAATGGGGAATATAAAATGTGAAACTGAGAGGGAAAGTTGTTCCTCCTGCCTGTTTATGTCTTTTTAAGCGTCCTTTTTACACTGGAATCACTGGTTTCCACAAAGTCGGCTGGCACACTCGGGTGGGCGGAGCTTACAGTTCAGTTTGGACCTTGAGGGTGTGTTTATTAAACCCAGGAATGTCTCATCTGGCAAAAGTGGCTATACTTATAGTGTACTGAGAGTATTTAGCAGGATAAAATTGTTATGAAGCGTTATTGAGGGTCGATCATGGCCACTGTGGGTACAAGAATGATACCCTAGGTGAGGATCTTAGCCCAATTCATACATCAATTTAATGATCTAGTCTCACTTACTATTTATTTCAGAAATTTAGACAAGGTAATAAATTAATGTTTTAATAAGTATTAGCAGGTAAAATCTGCCACTATCTGATTGGACTTTAAAACTCATGTAGATGTTATGAACAGTAACGCTTTACATCGACTGCACCTTCATAATGCATTCATAGAACATTCATAGTATACCTTAACATGCTAACACACATTAACAGTTTCAATATACATTTATAATAGCATTATATTATAATAACAAACATTATAATCATATAATCATAATGTCTGTTATTGATGTATATTAAATCTGTTACGGTATGTTAGGATGTTATGGTATACTTACATGCTGCTTATGAATGTTCTATAAATGATATGAATGATCTGAATCATAAAGGCTTTACGAAGGTGCTGGTGCCTCGTTAATAGAGTATTACCGTATTTACTGTACTATTTTAAACTACTGTAAATATACAAAAACGTCCAGTTAATTAATGACACCCCCCTATTAGTGCTCTGACCACACCGTGAAATATCAGGTGGCCGCCATCGGACGGCAGAGCAGAGCAACGACAGGAGGGGGAGGCAGAATTTAGTAACAACGGCGGCACACTACGTGTTACGGAGCAGGGAACCGAACACATGTGTTCAACATTAAAATACCCCTGTAGAAAAAAAAACAGCAATACAGAGACTTTTTGGAGCATCTTTCAGCGCCATGGGGGGTAAATATGAACAGAGGAAACACGGCGATTTTTCCGGTACTCACCGATGGGGGGCTTATCTGTTTGAAGCCTCTAAACGTTTCCATCCTGTAAAAGAAAAACATATAAATTAAAATAACTACTAGATATCATATTTTAAATATATTTAAGTTTGTTTCCGAATATGCAATGATTTAAAAAAAATTATGTAAAAACGATAGGAATGACGTAACCGCGAAGTGAATAGTCTGTTAATGTCAGTGATCAGTGAGCTAGTGGTGTCCGGCCTCATAAGCGTGCCTTCCAAGGTCATGGACAGACAGGGCGGGGTCTGTATTTATGATGGAGCGGTTTGAAAAGTCACAACACTGATCTGACATAAATGTCCACCATTTATCACACCGTAAACGGAAACGCAGCCGGGCGGCTGAGCGGGCGAGGGTCTCCAACGTCCCGAGTTACCGAGGCTGTGCGGAGCTGAGCGAGCCTTTAGAGAGTCAGAAAGTTCCGGAGAGATCCTTACAGCTACGGCACAACGTCTCATCAACACGCATCAAGACACGGTCCTGCCACGACGTCAGAGTATCCCTCCCTCGTCATCATCAAATAAACGTCCGCGTCGCATATATTCATATTCCCGACTTCTGATTGGCTGAACCTGATTGGCCGCAACACGTTGCATTATGGGTAAAGGGATGGTTGGACGTTCTGCCTTGCAGGTCTGGAACCTCAGTGTTCCCCTGCGGGCCTCTTCTAGCCCCCAGTGGGGTGCCCCCCGCTAGGCCAACGGGCCCCTGGGTGCGTCCATTGCCCCCATCCATTGTTCCCCATTAACTCATTACATTCGACACCGGGGGTCCACTGAGCAGCATGACTCTCCCTGGGGGGTATGGGTACAAATCTCTTAATACAGTGACGCCCCCTGGGGCACGTGTGTGCTGTGTGACCCTGACCAGTGTCTGTGGGTGTCTGGCACTCAGTTGCTCCCACCATATTAAGATGCATTACACCCATATCCAACTACTTATCTGGAAAGTTCCATGATAATACCCCCCCCCCCCAAGCAGAGCCCCGATCCATGAGGGATCTGCAGCGTTTTGACATCAAGTGCAAGACAACTGCTACATTAGAGCGTTTAACCTCATTAGAGCTATTTATACACTAGGGCATCCTTTACGGAGGTGATTCGGGGTCTCGACGGGACACCTCTGATGTATGAGATCTGTACGACCTTCTGGAGTCCTTTGGCCAGGAGTCTGGGTGCTCAAACGCTGCTAAGCTGAAGAGAAACGAAAAACAAGATAAAACCAGGTAGGATGTAGAATGTTGGTGCAGTATGGAGATAAGATGTAGGTGCAATGGATTCAGATTAAAGGGAAGGTGCAATACATTCAGATTAAAGGGAAGGTGCAATACAATCAGATTAAAGGGAAGGTATAGTGCCTTCATCTTAAAGGGAAGGTGCAGTGTGTTCAGATTATATTTGCATGACACAGTGCAACCTGTACTGCAGTGAAAAACAAAGCAAGTATGAATACTGCTAAATGAGTTTCAAACTGGCACGTTTCCCAGAACAGCCATTCTGACGTGTCAACATTCCTGAGGACCAACAGAGGGCGACATCACAACAACGCCATCAAGTTCCAGCTGCAGGTAAACCAAGAAGCAAAGATAAACCAAGAAGCAAAGATGAGGCTGATGAGGGGCTGCTTTTTAATGAAACCCACTTTAGAAAGATCATCTGGGGGGAAAAAAATGAATCATCGCAAACCAGCTTTAGCAAAGTGGACTTAAAGCACGACGCGATCGCTGCCTTAGCAACTCAGTCTTCCCATCCTGTGGCCTGAGTGAACTGTGGTTGCTCAGAGATTATTCTGTCAGTTGCTCGGAGGCGTTTCATTGGACAGTTCATTGGGTTTCCCAGAATGCACTTTCAGGAACTTCAGGAATGTGTCAAATACGCTGCATGGTAGGATTGTAATGTTTTTACATTAGATACAACACATTCATCTCCCTTGCTGGGGGGGCTGTTGCAGATGGTGGGGGGGGGGGTGTTGGGTGCTGCTCCATCATCATCACACAATAGTATTACCATCAGATTACGCCCATGTGACAGATGACACTGGCCAGTCAAAATGCAGGGGGGGGTCGTATTTGAATCGGAATGGTTCATCCTGGGGTGGTGGTGGTAGTGGAGGTGGGGCAGCTTGCCTTGATGGAGCACTTCCTGGGTGCCTCATCGTGCCTGTTCACAGTTGTACCTCCATCCCTTAACGCCGATACTTTACTCAGACTGCTGCAGTAAGTATGAGCTCTATAATCAGCTGTGTGTAAAATACAGGTTTTATGACTCTTGGGCCTGTGCGACAACACACTGCAGATGATGTGAGCTGAGGTACTGCGACGGCACCGAGCAGGATGCCATAAGACCAGGAGGCCAGTTTTATCACGCAGACGGGGATGGAGAGACACCACACAGAACAGGCCAATGAGGCTCAGCTCAGCCGAGTTCAAAGACGACATCAGAGAGAAAGTGACGCCGTCTAATTTCAGCCACCAAACCCGTCGACCGAGCACCCGCAGCCAAAATACGATTCCATCTTTGCGTAACGGCCTGTTTTTAAATAAAGAGTGAACTGACCCTGTGTCCGTGCTGCTCCGAGAAGATATAATCTGCACGACGCAAGAACAATAGCGATACTCTTGTGCCATGGTATGATATATATCTGAGATTGGGGGTAAGTTTAAATTTATTTTCATTTTTGCTTAGAAGCCTCATTTACTGACCTATAAACACCAAAACCATAGAGTAACTCAGAGGCCGGCCTGAAGTGCGTTATCACAGCGGCACTGCGGTGACGGTGCGTTACACACGCTGAGAATGACACAGCCCCTGCCCCCACCACTGCCGCCAAGGCGACCCCCCCGGCCGCTTAATCGCATCTCTTGACCCTGATGGGTACTGCGCTTGGAGTCGCCATGGAAACACCCCAATCATCATGGGGCTAGAAAAGGCCATCTCTGCCCCTGGTCCTGTCAGGGGCTGCGTCATTCCAGCACCTTCTGTACCCAGCATGCACCAGAACGTAGCACAGCAGCCCAAAAAGCCATCGCATATTCTAGGTTCCACATGTAAATATATCTACAATTCACTGTAGTATAATCTGTATAAATATATCTACAATCCAGCTATGCATGTATAACACATAAATAAATGTTATCAAAATCAATCTCTTTTTGGCTTTTAATTATTTAACATATGTAGCTCTTACATATGTCTGTAAAAATCATGTAAAACCAACAATCATGTTTTAATAGCCACCTCTCCTAAAAGAAAAAGCCAGTTTTCCCCCCAGAATCTTAAACAAAGAGGGGCGTCAGACGCTGTGACCAAACTGAACCGCCACTCGCACTGTGACAAGATTTCCTCTCAACAATATCCTCTATGCAGAAATATAGTCACATATACTAGAATTTCACTTCGGAAAAAAAAAAAAACTATTGCATATATTTGATAGACAGTTCCACACACATTTAAAAATTGTCTTTATAGGTTTATATTTCTATATTGTTAAATTTAAGATAATTTTAACCGACAAACAAATGGAACATATACAATACAATTTTAAAATGGGGTAAATAAAACATTTGTTAAATCACAGTAAACATTAAAAATTATAACAAAGCTTGTAAAGTAACCTGACCTGCCACTGATTCATTATTATTATTATTATTATTATTATTATTATTATTATTATAAGCAGGCCCTGCCCCCACCCTC
>JAODLC010000066.1:3482967-3493464 GCA_026781145.1 Hippopotamyrus pictus | reverse complement strand
GCGGGGGGGGGGGCGCTGACCTTCCTCACCCCATCCACCAGGTCACGTCTCACCAATCCTGCTTTTTTTCTGTTCACTGTCTGCACCCTCCTCTGTAAGTAACCTTTACATAAATGTCATCCATAGTTTTTAAATATCAAGAAATGTTCTTTAAGCAGAGAAATATTCTACAGTTTTAATGACCGAATTCGTCAAATTGTCAGAACCTAAGTGATTTTTCACCTTATTGTTCTCGTTTCCAGGACTATCTCCCATATGAATTAACATTCCTCTTTAAAATTCTTGCCAGAAATAAATTTCTTCATCAAACACAATAGAATTCATAAAAATTATGGCAACAGATGCTAAACCTCATATAATCACTGTCATTTACATTGTTTTCTGGCTTTTCTGACTGACTGCTTCAAAACAAATAAATGTCAAATGTTAATTTGAAGGTTTTCAATAATATGATAAATAAACCTTTAACTTTGTAGATTTAAATTATTCAGTAAATAGTAACATATTCTTGAACCATTGGGTTTTATTATAATCTACACATGAAAATGTACAAATCTAAACACAGTCTAAAATATCATTTATTATTTCCCACCGATCAGCTAGGATTGTTAATGTTTATATGCTTTGATCTCAAGTAAAACACAAAGTATCGGTAAGTCTCAGGCCAATTAAGTTAATTAAGAGAAACGTTTTAAAAGCTAAGGTCAAGATGAAGGCAGACAAAAGCCCAGACAGGGTGGAACTCCTGTGGACCGCGCTGACCCCCGGGGCAGCGATGCGTTGGGGGCGGCCGCCCTGTCACACTGTGCCGGCCGCGTCTCGCCCAAACGCCGCTTTGTGTCTGGCGTCGATGCAGAGAGGGGATAGCTGAGCGAGCGGACCGGAGGTCACTACGATTACTTTTATATAACGATTATTAATATATAAAAAAGTGACCAATTGACATTGTAATCTTATTTTTTTCACACATCGAAAAAAAAATGCATAAAATATTTTTGCTGTTTCAGCTGTTACATCATATTGTTGTTGCCAAATTTCATTACATCTCTGACCCCATCGCAAAACTGGGAAAAAAAAAAACCTTAAAATTGCGATTGCAGAAACGGTGCGTTTGGGAGATGTTAAGTTTACACTATATGATTTATTTACATCTTTGCTAAAATAGTAAATATAGACTACAGTTTAGTAAATGCAAACATGTCATTTTAGTATACATTTACTTTAAATATACGTTATTGTGCTAGAACAATTGCACCACTTCAACAGCTGTAATTGCCAATAATGTTACAGTTTAAACTTTCCGAAACTATGCAGAAAATCGATATGAATGCTGTGGATAAAAAATGTGGTGTAAAAAAAGGCAAGCGAGCAAAACATTTGGATGCAACATTTGAAACGCTGGCGTCTCATGCTGATCGTCCTTGCAGGGAGAGGGAGACGCTCGGGTAAAAGGAGAACCAGACAGAAGTCAAGCGAATTCAAAGGCGACTGAGGCTAAAAGATTACTGGAGTGAAAAGATCGGCAGCATTGTTCCCCAGAAAAGGAGCGACGGCCGAGAGAAACTTTAGCATCCAGTGTGTAGCATCAGCATCAAAGGCAAAACGAGCGCGCGAAAACCCGAATATTTAAAAATATAAAAATGACGTTTGCGTCAAAACCGAAGGGTAATACTGCGTTAATGTGACGTCGGAGCTGATATGGACCTAAGAAATGGGAATGTGTGATTAGTATTATTATTTATTATTATTGCAGTTTTGGACGTCGTTTGAGAGAGACTGCACACTGCTGAATGAATTGTGTAATTATAAAAGGTGTCCCCGTTTTTATACTGGAAATTTAGGATGTAAAACCAGCCAGACGTCGCTATTTTATAATACTTTGAAATAAGTGAAAAACAGCTCTCTTCTCTGTATTGTTGGGGCTATTTATATATAAACTAAATTGCAGCTACTGGCAGTACCGGATTTTATTTTTTTGTTAACTATTAACATTCTTCATTTGATTAGTTTTGCATTTTTGTATTGCGACAACGTGGCCAAATTTAGAAATTACTATTATAATTTATACATGACAATTTATATATATCAGGTATATCAGGGAGAAAAAAAATCTTTCGACAATATAGATTTAAAAAAAAAAAAAAAAAACTTAAACCCGTGCCTTAAATTCTGTTTCCAATTCTTTAATATTTTAATGAAATAAAAATACCCGTCACTGTATACTGAATAAGCATGAATGGATATAAAAAATGTATTTATGCCATATTTTTTAACTAAATGAAAAAAAAGTTCTAGACTAAATTTTAAACCATGGAAATATATCATAACTTAAAAAACAAACCCCTGCCTTAAAATAGCAATATTAAAATGTAATTTGCATTCTGAAATACTTCCAAAATCACAAGCAGGGTTGAAATGCCGCCCGAACATTCCTTTAGAAAGCTATAAAAAGGACTGTCAAATGTTTTTTCTTATTGTGTTATATTTGGGCTGAAGTATTTAACGCGACCGATATGAAGGATTTTATGTTTACAGATAAAAGGGCATTTTCTTGTTAAATCCATGTTTTGTGAACTGTCAGGAAACGCGTTATACTGGCGAAACATGACAAGGATGCGTCGCAACTCGCCGCCGGAGGTCTACCGAGGCAGGGTCGGAGCACAGCGCCGGACCTTCTGCGAGACAGCTGGGCTTTGGGAAGGCAGCCATCGGCACGGCGGACGGTGACGGCTGAGGGAGCCGACACAAAGAGGTGCCGACCGTCTTTAAACCATACACACACACACACACATACACACACCAGGGATATTACTAACACGCTATAATTCCCCATAAAAAGGCAACGAACGAACCTTATTCATCCACTGTCATTTTTATCATCAGCCAAACGCTAATGTTTATTGTAGAGGTGCGTACAATATGCCACAATAAAAAGGTACTTAATTGTTATTTCTGCCAAATATTTCGTCCTTTATTTATAAGTAATAATTCAAATCATAATTCAAATTTAGGACTATATTTTATTATAATTATTATGCCATCAAATGTGGGCCTATTATTATTATTATTTTTATTATTATTATAATTACTATTATTATTGATAGTGGTAACAGCAGCAGTAATAGCCTGACACGGGAAACTGATCAGTGTGTCCTTCCAAATAATATATAATGTTAATATCATCCACTAGGTCAAAAAATACACTTTTAGACAGAATAGCGACTATAAATAACTGACCAGGACAAAATCTTTAAAGAGCCACAGCACCGTTCACCCTGCCGACGTTGATATAAGCATGTGTATATGTAACATTCACGGGACCGACTGCGTACGATTGCTTTCCACATCAGCCCCGAACCCCCCACTCCCCAAACACACACGATACTCCAACAGTATCTGCAGGGACATGTCCCTACCGTCCGTACAAAAATCTGCGCCCTTGTACAGAAAACGAGAGTAAATTCCGGGCGAAGGGAGGCACGCTGCTTATTTCTCACGCCGGCAAATCGGGGCTGCGCACGGCGTATCTGTGACCCTCCGACAGACCTCAAAAAGCCATCAGTGTAACGCAAATCAAGGACTTTTGTTCCGCCGCGGGGCATATGGCCACAGACGGGAAGGTGCTGAATGACGTTACCCCGGGTTATAGTCGGGGCCAGCAGCTCTCAGGAACCGCAGCGCCTGATTAATAACGTACGTTTGGATCAACTTATAAACCTGAATATAACCTCCTTTTAGTCATGAGCCCGTCAGACACACTGACCCACGCGACCCTTGTGTGACCCTGCATTATTCCCCAGAGAGCAGAGTCCCGCTGACGGGGGCGTGTTGAGACGCAGCGGTGACAGCCAGCTCTGTTCACCAACAGAAACGCATACGGGTGCCACAAGAACCACAGCAGCGCACAAGGCAGCCCTGTCGTAAGACCCAGGTAAGACTCCCAAGGGAAGAGCACCCTTTGCTTAAAGACAATAATATTATTAGGAACCTGGAATGGTTTCAACAGAAACTTCCTGCTTACAGTGTCCAGACACCGTGATACATCTTTCCCTTTTCAAGCTTGACAGTTTCCGGGGTCTTCTCCTCTCTGGTCTGACCCAGCCTTGTTCATTAGCTTTTCTGCTTGTCTCCATGGGATGGATCTCCACTGCGTTTCCACGGTAGCGCTATTAGCCACAGCGTCCCGCACAAGTTGCCCGTTTGGCTGAGGGCACGACTGTGGGGGTGGGGGTGGGGAGGGCGGAATAACAATAAAACATTAGCGCTCTCGTTACGCAGTGAGGGTGTGGAGGCCGACTGGCCAAAACACGACTCTCCCTGAAACCCCACAGCCGAGACACGTCCATGGGACAAAAAGGACGAAGAACTAGGGGATGTTTTGAATACGAGACATCCCGCTCGGTGACGAGTTTGGCCAAACAAGTCCTTCCCCAAAAAGCCCCCACGACTACCCACAGGCTGCCCCCACCCCACACAAATTACGTCGCGACGGGACCGGCTGGCTCTGCTCCAACAAACTTCGAAGGCCACAGCGCCACCCATAGGCCATGATGAGAATGCGTGTTCATGATGAAGTTCAGTTTTGTTTACGAGGCTGATTCCAGTTGGATTCATTAAGCTTTGTCGTTTTTCACAAGGTGGAAGAATAACTGTATTATGGTTGGGAACTACAACTGAAAGATGAACAAAGAAAAAAAAATCTGATGTCTCAGCAACATAAGATAATCAGCCCGTTTGTGTGCAGGACATTTACGAAGGCAATTAAGGAGACATTTAGCTCATATGTAAGGACAGTAATCTGGGCAGGTATCATTTAATATTATGTGAGTTTACATTTTACATCCATGACAGCGTCTGAAACAAGCCGATGTACAGACATTTACATGAAGTTTGGAGAAGCAGGGATGGTGACAGTGCAAACCACTTACTTTCACTCTGGAGCTGAGGGTGAGAGTGTCCCAAAGCCATTTACCTATGCTCTGAAGTTGAGGGTGCAAGTGTCCCAAAGCCATTTACCTATGCTCTGAAGCTGAGGGTGTAAGTGTCCCAGTGCCATTTACCTACATTTTGAAGTCGAGGGCGCAAGTGTCCCAAAATGCTCTGAAGCTGAGGGCATGAATGTCGCAAGTCATTTGCCTGTGTGACTGATAAAAATGCCTTCAATTCTGACCTGCTCCAGCAAATCAAAACAGAGGGAAGCTAAACCAACATGATAAGAATCAGGCATAACTACCAAGCAGTATTACATGATATGGCCACCCATATCACAGAGGTTGATTAACACGTGACATTCAGCATAATTGAATCCCACAGAACCAGACTGTTGTGACGGGACTATCCAGCGAGGCAAATCTCATTTACTGCCCCCTGACACATTCATACCCCAAACGGACCCCCCCCCCCCGACCCGTCCCCGATCGCTTCCTGTCCCCAGGCCAAGTAAAGTCAAAATTCTGGAAGGAAATCATAATAAGACATTCAGAGACTCTGCATATAAGCATGAGGCCGACCATGACAGAACGGGACCACAGCCTCCGGCCTGGTGACAGGCAAGCATTTCATTCGGGGTCGCCTGTCGCCATGCCGACACTCGTCACAATCCCACAGCATAACCCTCATAGGCTCCAGAATGAAGTCAGGCTACAGATGTAACCTATTAAAACCCAGCAGTACCACAAACATAGGGCTCCTGTTCCATTACAGCTTCACTGTTTCATCTGCCTTCATTTCGAGCATCTAAATAGCAGCTTCCAAAAAGAGGAAAGATGGGGGGCAGAGCAGACAGACGAGAACGGACAGAGGGAGACATAGCAGACGGAGGTGGGGGGGGTCCCTGGGCACTCGCCACTCAGCCCCGTGGGGTCACCCCCAGCCCTGAGGGGCAGATCCAGTTTGGGTGAGAACTTGCCCTCTCTCTGGCCCCCATTTCCATATGAATCACTGGGTAAACCCCCCCCAGCCTGAGAAAGGCCTGAAAAGAGTGAAAGTCGTGCTTCACAGCAAAATGGCCTCGCTTCTGGTGCTCATCTTGGCTAAACGGAGTCTAAACTGCCCCCCCACCCCCTGCAAATCACGCCCCGAGCTCAAGTCCCCAGCACACTGTAACCAAACAGCAGCGTTTCTCACAGTGCAACCATAACCTGGCGAACAAATTTTTTTGATACACAGAACTGTCTGTCCATCCATTGTGTCATGTGCAGACAGGAAACACACACATACACACACAGACCCACACCTGTGCACACAAACCTTTGTAGGGACTGTCCATTCATTTCTATGGGCAAAACCATAATCCCAGTAATGACACCCTTAACCTCAAGTAACCAAACAAAATGTAAGTCTTTTGGCATTTTTATTTATTTATTTTTTTTTACTTCACAGATTTGTATTAAAGTGAGGTTATCCTTACGGGGACCATAAAAAATGTCCCCACAAGGTAAAAAGGAAAATCAAATTACAGGAAATCTGGTCCCCACAATGTCATAATTCCAGAAAGTCACACACAGACACACCTATTTACCTTCTGCTCGAAGGACTTCACAGTGAAAAATTCCTAAAATTCATACTTCCTCCAAGTGAGACAGGAAAATGACTGCCCCCGTTCTTAGGGTTCCAGGACAGACATTTGTAGTACAGGATCCCATCTTTCTCACTGGGGGGGGGTCACCATATAGCCCCATCCCCACCCAGTGATCTCCAGGAAGTGGCCATGTATAAATGAAATAGAAGCTCATCTCGACCAGCATTGGTGGGCGTGGCTTATGTAACTCTGCCCTCTGGAGGCGGGGCTATGCTCCCCATTGCCCTGTGTCATAGCCAGCTTGGGAATGTCAGTGCAGCCCCCATTAAGTGCCAGTTGATAAGCACCACCTGCACTCCAGACATGTTGCGTACTACATCAGGACTTTAATCATGCCCAAACTGGGGGCACAAGAGGACCCCTCCCCCCTCCCTCGTGAGGATCAGCCCCAGGCCCTTTTGATAATAAAAATTATCTCTGCACACTTGTCATTTCATTTATGTCCCAGAAGCTGACATGGCGAGCAGCAGGAATGGGCGGCCATTTCTGACTGACGCGGAAACAGGTAGTGACATCATTTCCCAGGGGGGCACACCTTCGTCCTGGGGCGGTCCGGGAGGTCCTTGTACCAACTATACATGTGGCCTACAAGTAGTAAGATTCAGGGGTTGTTGAGGGGATGTTCAAAAAGAGAATAATCAAGACATACTCAAGGAATGCTCAAGAAATACTTAAGAATACACAAGAAATTCTCAATATAAATACTTAGAAATATTCAAAGATGCGTCCAACACATTTTCAAAATCCAAATCAGGGCATCATCTGAAGCACAGGCGTGAAGAGGCCGCACCTTTTTTCCTATAAGTCCCCACCCAGACACGTATCCATTACCTCATCCCCTATTTGTCTGAGACGTGTGATCCAGGGGCCCCCAGCGGGCCCTTTAGTGGTCCCTGTGGACACGACACCAGACTCGTCAATATAAAATCAGACGATGAGGGTGCCATGCAGCTGGGGGGGGGCGTGTGTTCCAGACCCCCCCACCCCATACACACACACACACACACACACACACACTTATCACATCTAAATCCAGCCCACATGACCCCTGTCATCCCATGCACATGCTTGGACGCCTGAGCTGTGTGTGGGGTGGCTTTTGTTTGAATCTGACGGCCCGGTCAGCTACCCCCCGCCCCCCAAGAATAGTCCCCCCTACCCCTATAATTATAATAATATAATCTAGGGGGGTGGTTCTCCAATAAATCACTGTTCATTTCCAAAACAGAAAAGTACATTTCAGTTTACTCAGTATTCCATTAGAATTGCCTCTGTGTGTTTTATCTGTTATGAAAGACTAGGAACGGGTATTTTTTAAAGATGCTAGGTCAGCGGTCATTATCTTAGCTGGAAGATAAAGGAGCTCAGTATGACGTCGTACACTGATATCAGCACAGAATGGCCGGCGTTGCCATGGACACACACACAGCTTTGACGAAGCATCAGTGTTTGCTCTGACTGGTATGATCAGTGGGGTCCGAATGACAACACTGAGATTTAATGTTTCACTGTTTTCTTCCCTGGTCTAGAAATGGCCACTTAATCCTATAAGTTTCCCTTTTAGAACACAATGGTGGCGCCCCCTGGAGGGGGTTGCAGGCAGTGCACATCTTCTACCTTCCCTGGATTTCATCTCCACAGCAGTGATTGAACCGGAGTTATGTCGGACACAGATTATGAACACAAAATTCATCACTTCACATTAAATAACAATCCACTTAAACGTAATGATAATGTTAACAACGGGCACACATGCTAATGGCTAATGTTAACAACGGGCACACATGCTAATGGATAATGTTAACAACGGGCACACATGCTAATGGCTAATGTTAACAACGGGCACACATGCTAATGGATAATGGTAACAACGGGCACACATGCTAATGGATAATGGTAACAACGGGCACACATGCTAATGGATAATGGTAACAACGGGCACACATGCTAATGGATAACGTTAACAACTGGCACACATGCTAATGGCTAATGTTAATAACGGGCACACATGCTAATGGCTAATGTTAACAACGGGCACACAGGCTAATGGATAATGTTAACAACGGGCACACATGCTAATGGCTAACGTTAAATAACTCTCACACACAAAGCCTGAGCCCCCTCAATGGGGCAGCACAGGAACTGCCGCAGATTAAACACCCGCCCCCCCTCCCCAATTAAGAGACTCCTCTGAGGACAATAGGAGGGTTAACTCATCTGTGGGGCTGCCTGGGGGGGACATCATCTCCCATTAAATATTTACTTAGGCCTGCTGTGTTCACAGTAACTGTGCCACTGTCACCCCAGCCTGTCCTCACAGACAGATGCACGTGAGGACACAGAAAAACAAACAAACAAAGTAATTAACACACTAATTCTATATAAAAAGCAAAGTCTATATAAAAACAACGTCTCAGCAAAGCAGCCTGCTTTACCGGCCCAATTGCAGGCCGAATTTAGGTTAACTGCTTCGCCAAAGGGCACAAAAGCAGAACCCCTCATGGAAACTAGAGGCTTTGAGCAGATGCTCTTATCCTTGCAGAAAACAACGCCCCCTGCTGGGCCGTCATAAAAGCATTACATAACACAGAACACAAATCCTACTCTTAAGAAACCAAAAGATTCCCCTGCAGTCAACAATGGTTTCTCCCACAGGAAGTGATGTCACAATAAGCAGTACCCTCCAGTGGAACATCCGAAACTGGATGATAGGGGGGAGCAGCCAAGCCAATGATCATGTTTTTAGCCACATGCAAAGACATGCCAACGGCACGCCACCATCACGCAATCGCCATGCAATCAGCTGCTAGCGTCTCCACAGAAAGTCCTCCAGCCCCCGTCGAGCTGCACACGGAGCTAAAATAGGACGCCGGCTAATTCACTCTACATAAACACAGTCTCCCCTGGGACCTGCCTCCATTCTGCTTATGGGTTTAATCCCCCTACCCTGCTGTTTGGTGTGACAGACCACCTACCAAAGGTGTCGTGGGGTGGAATGTACCAATATGGGTGGGGGGGGCGGATGAAAATCACATAGCAGGGGCGTTAGGAGGCCTGTGATGAAATTTACAACAAGGGTGAGCTGGAAAAGCACCCTAAGAATGTAGGTAAACACGCGTGTGGCAGGCTCACGTCTCTCACATGCAACAGCACATGCATCACTCAGGCATACCAATAACAATAATAAGTCTGCGTTCAGGGACAGTCCAGTTGCTTCCTGTAAAATACCTGTGTCTATTTTAACATTTTTCAGTGCTAAAAATAATGATGATTAAATATGTTTTGAGTTAAAATTTATAAAACTTTATATTAAGTAAACATATAAATATCTTTCAGTCAACTTTATGTGCCAAATAACATTAATTTATAATCATAATCAGTATGTCTGTTTTTTATGTGTTTTATGTGTTTATATATTTCAATAATTGGTCAAATTAACATATATACAGGCACAGTATTCAGCAGCAAAAATATATTAAGATTTAATATAAATTCAAATATTTACAGTGAAGTCTGGGCAGCTTTAAATAATTACTGATATTCAGGCATTTAAACGACTAAAAGTATAAGGGATTACTTTTACTTACAAACTTTCACTTTTGTGTTGACCAGATTTGCAGGGAGGGACACATTTAATGCAGCACGATACATGGGTGAGATTCGGCCCTGGCACGTGACAGATACACCATTAGCTTATTTATTACGCTAGAGCAGAGCATCACAGACCCCGCCCCCTTCACAGCTGAAAATGATTACTTACAGCTCACACAAATAATTCCATTCATTCTTTAAATCCAAGGTCAGTTTTAAAAGGACTTTTTGAAATGATTATTTTACATATATCAGTAAAAAGCTACAGAATGCAAGCAAATGTTATCCAGTGCCGGCTTGATTGGAAGATGGCCTGGTGACTTTAC
>JAODLC010000066.1:3457388-3480103 GCA_026781145.1 Hippopotamyrus pictus | reverse complement strand
GGTGTCTGCCCCGCGTATTTTTAACCTTCGCGCGAAGCCGGCCGCTAATCGGCCCAAGGCGGGGGCCCCCGCCCAGCCCAGCTGCCGCTTGGCGTCTCACCGTGAGGGAACCTCCCCCTTCCAGGCCGTTTCCGCCTTGCGGACATCTGGAGCGCCGTGGAACCTTCCGGATCCCGCGCCCGTCATACAGGCAGGGTGCCCCGGTCTCCGAGTCGGCGGGAAACACCCCGTCGGCGCGACGACGCGACGTGTCAGAGGAGATGTCTGGGGACCAGAGTGAGCGGGGTCACACGAAGGTCTGGCCACAGTCTTGGTCACATGGTCTTTTCCCAGAAGGGTTTAGACGGCCCTGTGCCTGGAGGTAATCGCCATTTCCGAGAACCCGAGCTCGTCCCGAACAGAGACCTACGATTCTTTTGATCTGTTTAAAATAAAAATTGCAAAATGCCACGTCAAGCAGAAAGGACGAGCGAGCTTTCATCAGCCCGCAGGGGGAATCCCTAAGCCTGCAGCGGACACTAAGGGATATGGCACAGGTTACTCCCAGAATGCCTTTACCCCCTTCGGCCGCAGTTGGGGGAAGGGGGGGGGGGTGTATCGAGAAGGTGTTCCCGGCCGTCTTCTAAGAAAGAGTGCCTGCCCCCCCAACTTGGCTGTAACGTTATCTCCTACCCCGAGCCTTTAGCCAGCTGTTCCTGTCCGACACGGCACGCCACAGTGACGGGGTGTTCGCTACGTTACTCCCGGCACACGAACCGCCAATAAATCGGCCACCGCAGAAATCACGGGCCAAGGTTCTGGAAAGGTCCATAAGGTCCATCTATATCCACGCCCCCCCCCCAAATCAAAACATGAAATAAATAACAAACAAGCAAAAAGCTCAAGACAACAAGATCGGTTTATGGCACCAATCCATCAGTTATTGTTGCTCCTTATGGTAAGCATTGGGGTTGGAAGACAGACCAATAGAGCCCCCCCCCCCCAAGGGTTGGAAATGACGTTGAGCGAGCGTTTGGCTTTTATTTTAGCCGCCGCCTGTCTCAATTTAGCCTGACTTAAACGGGAGTGAGTCCTTGCTGATGCCAGGCGCTGTCAGGTGAGGGATTAGGTGGCACGGAGCCGGGCTGCACACAGCTGTCGGAGACCTTCACGGGGAAGCAGGGTGAAGGTCTCACTGCCGCCGCTGCTGCCGCCGCAAGGTCGCGGCCAGAATAGCGCGGCACGGGGCTAAAAATGCCCATCAGGTTCATGGTGAGCGTGGGGGATGAGCGGGACGGGGGTGGGGCGGTGACCTCCCCACAGGGCCTGAAGGGGGGGGGGCAAGGCCGGGACAGGCGGGGGAGGACACAGCTGCGGGGGCGACCCCGCCCCGTCACACGAGGCCGGCCACTATCCCCGAGCTCTCATCCCTGGCCAAGTCAGCGCACCCTCAAGAAAAGGTGCCATTAGTGATCCCACCCAGGGCGGGGCGAGACCTTAATGCCTCAGGAACAGCAACGGTACATCAGTGTGTCAGAGGGGCGAGTCCAAGCAAAACGGCCCCTTTAAAGCGGGTTCGAGACCCCGCCGTCCTCGGTCATTAAATTCACCCCGTAGTGCTGCGCTCGAAACCCAGGCGAAGCTTAGCAAGACTCAGCGGCTGATTACTTCACCACTTCATGCCACCCGGGTCTGGCAGCCGATGGTACGAGACGCCGCGCCGCCCCCTGGCTTCCGCCCGTGGAAAGAAAGGCCATGTTTTATCTGTTGACGCACAGGGAACAGGTTGGATATCAGCCCCCGCACACGTTCTGGCTGTTCCCACATCCTGGCGCACCATCAGGCCCGCTTCAGTGGGACGCGCACGGTAATCCCCCGGGAACATTTCAAATCGCATGAAGATTGTTGAGAATTAAAAATAAACTTTTGTCGGACGGGGAAAACCTTATCTGCCCGTGCTGGGCCACGCCTGTCAGCGCCCGGATACCTCTGTCATTACAAATGACAACGGTGACCTGCCCATGACCTGCCCGTGACCTTCTCCCAGCCAATGGCGAGCCTGCATTTTGAGGCATGCCGGTACACGACCACCCTGGCGGCGTAGAGTTGAATGGGCGTGTAAATCTGCCCGTCCATGCCCCCCCCCACCCCCCGCTCGGAACAAGGACGGCACCCCCCGCCGAATAATACGCAAAACCCTAGAGGCCTGGGGGTGTGCTGGGCTGCTGGAAAGGCCCCGCCCTTGCTTTGGGTTATGCAGCGGGATCTGCACCGTCACCACCCTCCCAAGGCAGCCTCGCTGTAACCTGTTGGGCGGCTCTGTCTGCCAAGAGAAGAGAAAAACACGACAGAGAGATTAGAGATGCCCAGGCCTCGAATCCCCCCCGCCGAGGTGACCTCTGACCCCACACAAGGCTGCCTCTAACAAGCACATCACATGACGCCTCTATTGGACGCCTCTAAAAAAAAAAAGTACAGGGGGCCACGCTGGGACTTACGAGGTACAGAAGGGTCTAGAAAGGTGAGGGACCCATCGGTTCGTACGCCGGGCCGGCGTCCCGTCCCCCTTCGGGGTGTCTGAAGGGTGCGGAACGTCACTGGTTTAACCGAAAACACCCCGGCCGCACCTCTGCGAAAATGACCTTCACGCGCGAGGCGTAATGAGCTGGGGCCTGAATGCAGAGCGAGCGCGGCGCTCACTCTGCCGGGACCGGGCTTAGCCGCGGGCAGCCGAGCGTCACGGCGGGGAGAGAAAAACACGGCGGATAAAGAGAAAGGGCAGAAAGCGGCGGCAGCGCTACACGCTTTCGGATAGCGGCGCGTCTCGTCCACTTTAACGCTCAGCTGAGCTCGAGTCACTCGTGTTTACCCGGAAACAGTGGACCTTGCTGTATTTAAGTCCGCTGGCTCAGAGTCACCGCTGGCACTGCCGTGTGCAGAGCGGACCTCCAAAGTGGGTCACGGCCCGGAGCAGCTTCCCGCTAATCGCCGCGCGGCCCTCGTGACCTCCGAACGCGGTCATGTGCCTCAGGGTGGAAAACCACTCGCGGCCCAGACTGCCTCTGGCTGAACCCGGCCTGACCGCCAACGTTCCCAATCTCGCCGTCGCCGTCACCCTTTCATAACAGGACGTGAGGCTGTGGGGTTGCTATGGAAACAAGCCCAAAACCCAACAGGTCCCAGATCAGTGGCGAGCCCTTATCGCAAACACAGCCACGCCCCCCCCCCCCCCGTCCGAGGCACATTCCTCTGGGTGTCAGCTTACACTCCAAGGCTTCCCTGCTAAACGTAAACGCAACCCGCGCACGCGGTGACAGCGAAACGCCCGTCGGCAAATACTCGACATTTACTGACTCGCGCTGACCACCAGGAAACCGAGCCGGACAGAGCGAACGCAATGCTGAACCCCGCGCTGCACTCCGTCAGCGTTGGCGTCCCCTGACCCCGCCCACAATAACACCCCCGCACTCCAGCCGCGATTAAACACGCCCTGCTGCCCTGATTTCGTGAGAGTCGGTGACCGCCTGCCCAAACAACCCTCTCAAATCACCCATCACGCCTGGCAGGTGTACCAAACATACAAACAAATGGCACACTGCACTGAGAGGGGCAGCAGGGGGCGCTGTGGTTAGGGGCCAGAAGGAGCGTGTGTGTAGCACCAGCATGACCCCGATCAGACCTAAAGCTCCGGCTGTATAATAAAGGTAAGTAAATCCACAGGGCTCAATGTAGGATCTGGTGTCAAGCGGCATAGTGTGTTAATCTGCGTGTTCAGTTACCTCTGAACACGGCCCACTCCTGTTCTCCTCGATCTCGGGCAGCGACTATCAGCTTCCAGACCCAAGCCTGGCATCACCCCACGGCAACCACGCCCCCGCCTTGGCAACCGAGTGGAGTGAAAGGGATACCGCGGCCGGGGTGGGGGCACAGGGAGAACACCCATGGACGGCAGGAAGCAGATTAAAGGGGGAGCGTCATGAAAGCCACTCAGAGTGGGGATACGTGTTACAGAGGTGCATTAACACACTGGCAGTGAAGGTGTGTCAGCCATCCTGAGCAGCCTTCCCCCCCCCCCGCGCACTCCCCGGCGTTAAATAAAACCTCACCCTCCCAGGCCACACAGATAAGACCATCTGTGCTGGAAAGAGCTGGTTGCCCCCACAGAGGGCAACCGGTGGGGGGGGGGGGAGTAGGGGAATCATAGCTCCTCATGTAGGTCGGGGGAAACCCGGCCTGAACACCAGGAGGCCTGAGCACCAGGAGGCCTCTTGTAACCACAGACCTCAGCTTCCGTATCTCACATTTGGGGTGGGTGGGCGCAACACAGTCACAGGATGACCTGGGGGGGGTTGGGGGGGGGATTCTGATCTTCCACAGAGAGAAAAAGAAACAAATATTGTGTCAGAGTAGAACATAAACCAAAGAGGGGTACTGCTGCTCAGCAGAAGCGAGGAATCCACACAGCGTTTCCACGGAAACCTTCCGGAACAGGTGCAGAGCTGCTATTGTGGCCGCTGCCGTGTTTCCGGGCCTAAAACACCAGCCGCCCCCATCACCCATAACCCCCGGCAACAAAGAAAGCCTGTCACCTCCTGATTTCTATCTTTAAATTAGAAATTAAATCAAATTTGAAGGTGTGTGTGTGTGTGTGTGGGTGGTGGGGGGGTTGGCGACTCCCTGGCATTACGTAAGCCCCCCCCCGCCTGCACAGGCCGTGCCAGCCGCGGTGACCTCGCTCAGTAAAGGGCAGCCTGAAGGACACGTACGCCCCGGGACGACAGCGGCCTTGGACTTTGGATCCGTCACGAGATGCCAGTTCTCACAGCGGGACGCCCACGAGCCTCTGGCCCAGGATGGCACACAGACGACCCCCCACCCCATCCACTTCACACGTTAATTTATAACAAAGTTTTCGTTTGAGTTTGCTAACGGTCCCAGGTAGAGAGGCGCACCTTTTTAGCTCCGTTCCCGACCCGCTGCTCTGACCTTTAACTTCCCCCACCCCGGCTCTCCGGCAGGAGCATGTTCACCTCGGAACGACGGCCGGCACACGGCTCTCTGCATGGCTCACGTGTGTACGGGCCCCGAACTCAAACCCTGGCGGCGTCACTGCGGGGTACCTTTCTGTCCCGGAGCACCATGTTTCCTGCAGCTGAGAAACTCCCGAAAATAAACTCCTGGGCGCCGACCCACACGGCCGCGTTCTGAGTAAGCACATCTGACCACACGTGGGAGATGGGCGAGAGAAGGATGGCCTCTGTTAAAAACAGAGCAGTAACCTCAGCCTCCCTTAGGGTAATATTTCCACAACGCGAGTGTAAAAATACCTCCGCTGGACTGTTTATATTTAACTGTAAAATCAGCAAGGGCAGGAGCACGGTGTGCTCCTCGCGGCAGAGCCTCCGCCGTCAGCCTGCTCCATTTGTCGCCGCTGCCGGAACCACTTTCGGGCCCAGCTGCGCCCCTAGGGTCCTCCGAGCTCACCAGTACGCTTACAGGCACGCAAACGCTGACTAATTTACAAACATTTACGCAAAGATGCAGGCTGATATATTATACGGCCCGTTTGTACATCTATGGACAACCTACTGCTGCAGCTTCAGAAGTGCCCCTGCACCTCTTCATCACCATCATCAACACCACAATTTTATACTTGGTTCCGTTTTGCCCATCTACCCTCACTCTCTTCCCACATTAAGGTACACTGTCAGGCAAGGACATAGGCACTGGACTCACACACTGGACACTGTCATTGGACACACACATTGGACACTGGCATTGGACGATCTAACTGGATGCTCTCACTGGGCACTGTCATTGGCCACTGACACTGGATGCTGTCATTGGACACTCACACGGGACACTTGCATTGGACACTCACACTGGGCACTGTCATTGGACACACACACACACACACTGGCATTGGACGATCTAACTGGATGTTACCACTGGGCACTGTCATTGGACACTGACACTGGATGCTGTCATTGGACACTCGCATTGGACGCTCACACTGGACACTCGCATTGGACGCTCACAGGAGCCTGCACAGTATATACACCATGTTACTCTTGCTGTCAAACTACTTCTGCATCAGATCATTAAACAAGAATGCAGTTTTCATCACATATATCTGCTTTTCCATGGCATGGGGGGGGGCGGTCATTCTTCAAAGTGGCCCGGTAATCTTCCCTGTACCAGCCAATTAATAAACATCTTGTTACATTGTCAAAACCAAAGGAAATGACTGATAGAGGCTGCGTGGGCACCAGGCAAACTCCCAGCTGGGTCCACAGTAGACTTTGGTCCCACGAACGCTGCCTGACAACAGTATAAAAAGCCCTAACGATCTCGCCCTATCTTATCAGGGGAGTTACGGTCTGCCGTTTGAGGTCAGTTCTGTTTTCATACAATCGCTTGATAAAATGCACCTGTTTGCAAGCCCATCTGGGACACCGACTCTCCATCTCATACCAGTCTGTCAGAAGTACACACTGCAGGGGTCTGGGGTGGTGGTGGTGGTGGGGGGGTGGACTTCTGGCCAGTGGGGGGCGCTGTGGAGCACCGAGCCAAAGACAACCGAGATACATGCCAATTAGCAATTAGTCCACACAGAGAGTATGAGGTATGCAGATATGAAGATGAAGGCTGAAAATGCTAACAAGTCAGCGCCAGACAGGAGGACATCAGCTGCTGGGGACATCATCTTCACCATCACCATCACCATCACCTTCACCTTCACCATCACCATCACCAAGAGTAGGGGCCCAGGTGTCCTGTTTCTCCCATTGTGAGAGACCCAACGCCCCCATCTCCACACCAACCAGTGGTCTGACACGAGCAGGACACCACACAGGACACAGCTGTCCTGTCCAACATGTCCACGAGCGTGACAGCACGAGAGCGACAGCACGAGAGCGACAGCACTCGGGGCCCAAACACGCCCTCCGCCCCAGAACCCAAACAGAACCAGAGCTTAATCTGACTCCAATTACTGCTCCTAAACTCTCAGCGCTGAAAAAGAAAAGCTTAACCAAACATTATACATACATTTTTTTTTAATCAAGTCAAACCGTCTTTTATAGCTGTTATCACAATTTGTGTGTGTTCTGTGGTTAAGTATGACCCAAAATGATACTGTTTTACTGATATTATTATTGCCATCCTGGTTATCATTTACTGCTAGCACCTTTCAGAAGCAATCTACAAAGGTTTATAAAGCATTCCTACATTATATATGTTATAAACATTTATTGTAGACATTTCTACAACTGGATGTTTTGACCGGAGGAAATTCTGTTTTGTCAAATGCAGATCAGTGTCCCATCCTGCAGGTCAACTAACTACTATGACACATCACCTATTTATCATATACCAGATTGTTTTCACTTGAATCCAATAATGAGCAAATCACAACTGTTTCAAAATTACTGTCTAACACAAGCAGGAGCAAAAGTCAGCTCAGTTTACACTGCGTATCAGTGGATTATCCCGTTTCGGAGGAAACTCTTGTTAGGGCTCCCGGCAGATTCTCCGGTCAATAATACCCAGCGACGTTTACAGGCCTATAAAAAATATTTAACCTCTTAAAATATCAGAAGTTCAACGGGATCAACACGAAACATTACAGCTGGCTTAGGTCAACTTCCAAAGTATGTCAGTGTTTAACGTGACAAAACAGCGGAAAAAACATGTAACGAAATGAATACTTGAGCAGGGACAATCGATATTATTGAAAAGCGGAATAAGGCGACGAGTTAATGTTGTGAGCTTGGCACCGCCATCGGACTCGTTCAAGCAGCACCGGGGGATTTAGGGCAACACCTGAACCAACAAAGCCGCCATCCCTTTCCCCGGCCGCTTCCGTGACCCTTTCGGCTCGGACCTTTGCCCCCGTCCGCCCACGCATTGATCGATGGCAGAAGATACTCCATTATAACCCAGAAGCCGGCAAATGCAAAATCCATACATGTGTGCGACGCAAAGGAGCTTAAAGACCCAACATGTAGCAGAGGATTAAACACATCGCAACAGAATGTGAAGCTGTCAAGACCCACAAGTCTGTAAAATACTACAGAAATACTACATTACTACAGGGTATGAAACTGTCAAAACCCGCAGGTCCCTAATATACTACAGAAATACTCCATTACTATGGGGTGTGAAGCTGTCAAAACCTGCAAGTCCCTCATTTTGGCTACTACAGAAATACTACAAAACATAATACTACGAAATAGTCGAATGCATATTTCAAAAAACACAAACAATGATTAAAGAAATAGGCCGACAGCACAGTGTTCAAATTCAGCAATTTCTTTTTTTAGTTTATTGCCTGGCAGCTTGCTTCTTCAATAAATTCGTTTAAGCGTTACATCTGACTGCGGCTTGTAAGCGAAGTTGTGCCCTGATACTCCGCGGTTTGTTGGCGGATATTTTAAAGATGTTCAGCATTAATTGTACCTGCGGAAAACGCCGTAATGAATGGCATCGGTGTGGGTATTTTAAGGCGGCCGCTGCACCGACGGGTGGCGCAGGATGAACCGGCGCGACCCGCCACCGGGTAATGATCAATATCAGCCTCCGACTGAGATTCGGGATCCGGCTCTACTGCGTCTGTCATCGTCTAAATGTGTAGCTTTATATACGGTGCAGGAAGCTGTCAGGTCATTTTCATACGGCACACGGACCATTTTCACAGGGAGGATCCAGGCTGAAGGCGTATTGCACTGAGCGCGGATGGGCGTATTGGGTTAAGTTGCAGTAATCGCAGGGTGGGAAGAGAGCACATAACCCGGGATTTAGCCGACTGACCCATTTCCTGAAGTGTAACGAAGTCGCTTGCCGATCACGGTGACCCCACATTAATGAAACACAGTAGGGGACGCGTACTGGCAGAAAGGATGAGCAGAGCCGACACCGGCGGCAGCACCGCAGACCCGGAGGCGATGGTGCTGAAACACGGCCTTCTCCGGCTTTAGTGACGCAAAGATCAGCCCCTGATTAATGAAGAGCCATTATGTGCCCGGCCTCACCTTAATGCAATAGAGCAGAGCGGGCTGTGGCTGCCCCCCTCCGGCCCCGGGGCCACCCGGCTGACGCGTCCTTTATACGCTGCGCATCGGCAGCGGAGCCGTCGGATCTGCGCTCTAGTTCAAGCCGAAAAAAAAACGCACCGAAGAAAAAAAAAAAAAGACAAACAACATGGGCGATCAGTGAGAGGAGAGCTGCGTCGGCACGATCCGTCGGACGGCCGTGCCTTTCCGACGCCGGGGACCCCCACTCCCACCCGCGGGCTCACGGGGTCCGAGTCGCCCGGCTCGGCGCATACCTGCCCTCGCCGCTGACCAGATGACTCGACGTGGACTGGACTCCCGGGAAAAATGCGCTGGTTCTCCTGAAAGGGTGAAATCCTTCGCAGGTCCGGGGCTGTGGTACCCGGGCGCGTCAGCGGAGTAGCGGCGTTAAAGGGGCGATAATAAAAACATCCGTAGCGACTGAACAATAACAATGTAAGACCGCGACTGATTGTTTATCCCAGGGATCCCCGGCCGTACGACTGCAGTGTGCGCTGCGCTCCTCCCTCGTTCACTCCCCCACTCCCCCGCTCGCTCGCTCGCTCACTCTCTCCCTCCCTCCCTTCATCCATCCCTCCATCCCTCCCTCCCTCCGCACGTCTTAAAGGTACAGTGGCGCTCCTGACCTGCCCCGACTTCGCACCGTAAAGCACTAATGACACCAATAACCGGGAAACCATTTTGTCTGTTTTGCAGGCTCGCGCCAGCCCATTAAAAAGTCTATTTATTTATTTATTTGGAGTTGTTTTTCCGTCACCGCACAGATTAATCTTTAAAAAAGTTATATTAAAATAGAAATGTATAATGACAATTAGTGCAGCAGACATTTTGCTACTAAATCTTCCCCCACAATTTTTGACTGGAAATGCAACTGCATGATCAGCATTTATACTTATTTATTTAGCAGACAGTTTTTGTCCAAAGTGACTTGTAAGTGCAGGATCAGAGAGCTGAGTCAGCCAGTGTACCCGGAGTAATTTGCGGTAAGAGTCTTGTTCAAGGGCCCAGCGGTGACATCACTCTGCCAGCCATGGGATTTGAACAAGCAACCTTCTGATCATGAGTACAGAATCCTGACCCATGGATCCACACGCTGCCCATATGTCAAATAGGAGAGCCATTGGGCGTTTATGTTGTTAAGATTAATTAAACGGCACTGTCTTGTTTTTTGTAATCTCTATCTGCATCTTAATATGTATTAAATATAATGACAGTTGGTCTAAAGTCCTAAAGCACCCCCCCCCCCAAAAAAAAAAAAAAAACGGCAAGGCATGACGGTAGTTGCTGGCCGGGTCCCTCCATAAAGCGGTGATTTCCCAGCCATATCCAGCCAGGTCACGGCCCGCAGGACTGGGTCGGGGTTCAGGCAGCCAGATGGCCGCTCGCGGCCGAGGTCCAGCCCGGCCCGAGGTGGCCAGGAAGCGGATCTCTGATGTGGGTCTTCTCGCTCGAAGGCCACCTCTAGCAGAAGGTACGTGCCTGCTGAAGATCTGCAGACGCGTGCACCAGAGCAGACGTGATGATCCTCAGTTAATGGCATGGTACTGTCCTGAAATTTCCACTATGCATTATACATTTAATTCTCAGAAACATTATATCCTTAATATTTTGCTAATCTGTTATTAATTTCAAAGTCACAATTATTTGAAATGACTTCTGTACGTATGCTGATGTACCACAGTCCTGCTTCTTAATAACATTCTGGATCCGCATTTCAATATTAAACTTACCTCTCATGACCTTTCACCTTTGACCTTTTGTCTTTGAGCCTTGGCCTTAAATGTCCTAGGAATGGACATGCGATATACAGCCATTCATTTTATCCCTCCCTGACCTCTACCATCTAAAGAATGTCAGAATAATGAGGCTCATTGACCTTTGAACTTTAACCCGAGGAGAGTGCAGCGTGAGATCTGGAAGATGTAAGCAGGGGCATAGGGAGAGGACAGGCAGGGAAGGCAACTGCCTGGGGCCCCTGAGCTGGGAGGGGGCAGCCGATTACAGGGTACATTGCAACGACAAATCTGCTTTATTTTTGTATTCTGTTTTTCATAGTAAAGTGAAAATAAAGAAATTGTGTTTATTAAATTCTCTTTGTTGATATTATTTATTAATTTAGACTTCACGTTAAAATAAAGGTCCTACATTTTACCATGTGGGGGGGGGGGGGGGGTTGGGGGGCCCCGTGGAGTTTTTTGCCTAGGGCCCCCAGTGTCCCTAGAATTGCCTTTGTGGTGTAAGGGGGTCTTGGTGCTTTCAGGCGGTGTGCACTGACGGTCTTCATAGACTGCTCACACCTGTTTACACGCATGCACGAGCCTAGAAGTGTTCACAGAAATTTTTGGAGACCCTGAACTTTAATGCCTTGTTACTGCACAAAAAAGCTGGTAAGAAGAAAAGAAAGAGCAAGACATTTATGGTAACACCCCCTTCAAAATTTGTGTATGTAGTTGATTTTTAAAAGACACACAGGTTACAACCCTGTTTGCTGTTAGCGTTACATCACTCAGCTCACCATGTCATCTACTCATCATGTAAATCGCCGCTAAAACTTTATTTAAAACTTATTATCAGGCAATAAAATTCTGCGGACTAGACAGCTCCAGGAGTGCTGGGTTTTTAAAATCTCCTCTTCACGGATTTGATGCTCGTTTGATCGTTTAGTCTAACCTGCCGTTCAGATCCGATTCATTTACGCTCACTGATAAATCATCTCGCATTTAGACGCCTCTCTCTCTGCAGTGCTCTCAGATCAAGATGCTAAGACGCGAGTTGAGACTTTATCGTACTACTCGAACCAAATGCCCAAACAGTGCAAAAAAGTACACATTTCGTCAATTCCTCTTCATCAATAAAACATTCACAGGGCGTTTTTCAGAGCAGGAGGAAAGCATTACAGGAAACCGATAATGTAACTACGGAGAATGGGAAACATGTCACGGAAGAGTAATGTCTACTGGCAGTAATTACAGTAGCATAATAAACGAAAATTCAGTATAAATGATAATAGCAGAGAACCACTGTTGAGACTGAGAGTAGAATTGCTATGTAACGTTGGAGCGACGGCCTCCAGATTAGCTGGAGCGGTTAAACTCAGGTGAGACGCCATCTGGGGGCCCGTCGTCACCTCCTTCCTCCGAGGATACGTTAGTCCTCTTTGAGCCAATCGGAAGCAGCTAGGTCAGAAAATCCTCCCAAGGACGCAACCTTGAGTGTCCCAGGCGAGTCGGGCACAAGGGCACACTGGGGGGTGGGGCCACCAGCACCGACCTCATTGGTGGAGAGGGACCAGTGGGTGGGTCTGGCTTGGACTGGCAGGTTTCAGAGGCAGGCACCTGGCACAAGGGACAGGGTGTAGCCCCCTTAATAACCCCTGCTGCCCTTGGCCTTATTGGGGCACCCCTCTTTGGCATTACGGGGGTCTCATCCAGAATATTGCGCTTTAAGTGCAGATGCTTGCAAACTAACTGCTAGCGAACACGGCCTTTAACTGCATCTGTTTACATTTGTTATGCTAATGTAGGATTTTTCTAATTTAATCATTCGTCATTTTCCATGCGGATTTGTGTCACGCAAACAGCATCTTATCTGTCGAAATTTTTCGTTGATGCGTGGTGATGTTTCGCTTTTAAAGAGCGTCGATGCGGATTTCACGGTAACCTCCGGCTGGCGTTTTTAGCCACGCGGCTGTTCTCTGCTTGCTAATGGCGATATCGCAGTGTTTTCTTACACCAAAAAAATAATCCCGTCAGACCGTGACAGACCTTCAGCGCCAAACTAAAGTTCAATCCGCGGTTAGCGGGACAGATTTCCAGCGAGCATCGTGAGTGTGACTCTCCAGCCTTAAATCTAAGAGTTGAACCGTCTCCTCCGCCCCAAGACAGCTTCTATCTCGCGGCCAATAGCGAGCGCTTGCATAACCGTGGACTCTGAGTGCTATTTTCGCCCCGGCTGGCATCACGGGGCTCGCAAAGAGGTAAATAAACTCAGCTCTGAGAAGCAGGAGCCCGGCTTTATTCCCTCAACGCTGACCTTTCACCTTTGAACCCCGTGGTTTCAGCTGAAGCGACGGCGAACAGGAAGAGCAAAGTGCTGTGGGGAGTGCAAACAGGGACAGAGAAAGGTGGAACAGCACACTGTAACCTGACCTTTGGACATGTGCTCTGGGTGGCAGCTCTGGAGGTATGGATTACTGATTAACGTGTCAAACGCGGGTTTGTTTAAGCCATGGGCACTCGACGGCTATAAGAAAGGTTCTGACACTATGACACTATGCAAAAATACATCAAAAAGCACAATATTCAGGCACAAAATGTATGGGTCCTTCTGCTGCTGTTCTGGAGCATATATAATATTTTACAGGCACTAACAGTCTCCCCGAGCACGTATCCAGGTAAACTCTTCTACTGTCACGTGCATATTTGCAGATACGAGGCGTGACGGGTGAATCGTTAGCCATTAGCTGTTAGCTCGTTAGCCATTAGCCTAGCCACACCTGGTTTACAGATGCAGACGGCGTCTGAATTCGAGGCCCACGCACAAATGGGACCCTTCCTCACGGCTTAACTGAGGTAATCTCGGCGGCTGGGTAATCTTGATTGATGCATCAGCGGCCGATAGACATTACCCTGCTTTATCTTTCACCGATAAGGCGCGCCAGATCTGACGATGCCTGGCCCCTTTCCCAGTAAGAGGCTTTGTGTAGTTGGACCTTTCGTCAGAAAACCAAGGAGTCCTTTGTGGAAAAAGTGCTGAGGAGAAAAATTGGTTTTGAGGCAGGTGGCCACTCTGAATGAAGCAGAAAGTGTCACAGTTATGACAGAAATGTCACCTGTTGAGCCTTTAGAGCAGTACTGTGTAATTGCTGAAGTAAAAACATCTCACCTTAAAGGGGTACATTGTGAAATCACATCGGTTTACTAGGAGGATATGAAAGATATATGCTGCTGCTGTGTGAGGCACGAGGATGCCAGGGCACACAATGTTACGGGGAGTAATGGAGGTTTCCGGAAGGGGAGATCCAGGAGACGGTACCCGCTGCCGTCCTTCCTTAACCCATGTCACTATGAATCAGGAACCAACCCGATCTTTGTTGACAGGAGACAGTACAGGTCCATTTCTGCTGCACGAACGTGATGTAGGTGTACTATGAACCAAGAAGATCATGTGACAGTGACTAACAAAGACATGATCCACCCAGAGGACATGCAAAACAATGAAAACGCAGCTTTATTTTGCGGTTTTGTGATGTCACGAGGGGACCGCGTTGTTCCTGAGATTGCTCTCTGAGGGACACGCTACAGTTCACGGATGACGTTCTGAGTCTATGAGAGATGCACTTGTCCTCTTTACAAAGGTGGCCATCTTACACTGTCCCTGTGACGTGAGTGTTCTGGGCACACACCAACAACAGCAACAATATGAATAACCAAGGAAGGACCTGCAACATGGAGCCATATGAAATGTGCTGAAGATATATAGTAAAATATACATTGTCTGCTTCACCCTACCTGTACTTCACCATGCCTGTACTTCAGCATGCCTGTACTTCACCCTGCCTGTGCTTCACCTTGCCTATACTTCATCCTGCCTGTGCTTCACCTTGCCTGTGCTTCACCCTGCCTGTGCTTCACCTTGCCTGTACTTCACCTTTCCTGTGTTCACCTTGCCTGTACTTCACCTTGCCTGTGCTTCACCCTACCTGTACTTCATCCTGCCTGTGCTTCACTTTGCCTGTGCTTCACTTTACCTGTACTTCACTCTGCCTGTGCTTCACCTTTCCTGTGCTTCACCCTACCTGTACTTTATCCTCCTGTGCTTCACCTTGCCTGTGCTTCACCTTGCCCCTCCACTTGAGCCTCGGAAGCCCCTCTAGTGAATGTCACTCCCGGAAGCGCTTCTCTGACCATGCACTCACCCCAAATGCCCCCATGGCTTCCTGAAGTGAGGTAGGGGTTTCCACTACGATGATCATCATCTCAGGCTGCCCTGGTGCTGTAGGATCTCGTTTGGGCTCCTGGAGCAGACCGAAGGACTTGAGATAAACAGAAGCTGAAACCATGTATGTATCGATGGGGGCCCTTACCTGGGCTGTTCCGGTAAAACCGCCCCATTCGTCGATTGTGCATGTGGTATGAAGGAAGACAGTGAGGCAGATTTGTGCCATGAAGTACGAGGCGTCCACAGTGTTAAATTCTGCGCTTATGAGCTCTCGATTTGCCGTGATTTGGGCCATGTGAGACTTTGTGCGGGGGGAGATGATGGGCTGGTGAAGGGGCAGCATATTTCAAAGCTCGAATCAATAAGCGCTTATTTCATTTTTCATTCCATGTTCTTACAATTATTCCCCCTTAATGTGCTGCTGCAGAGACTCCAAGTGAATAAAAATGGCATTTTGTAAAAATGGAGCATAAGGGGTGAATTATATTAAAGGGTTTTATTAAATGAGACCATATTCAGATCCGTGCTGATGAAATATTAAAGCAGCCTTGCTCTTAAGCATACATATGCTCAGAGCACTGGGATGTTAAAAGCCGTTTGACATTTATTTTTCTGGCGACGCCTTTAAATAATGTCATTAAGGGCCCAGAGATGGTGCACAGGGCGCAGATTGGGGTCCACGTCCATCCCGACGCACCAAGCCAAGGTTACGCTTTGCCACTTATCCTTGCTGTTTCCTAAATGTTTCCTCTAAGCTTCACACTGAAAGCCTGCATTTTTAATGGGCGGAATTACCTGTCTAAAGCTGCCACAAAGACAGTAAACAGCATCTGAATCGGCAGCACTATGCTCATCTTTACACATGATTCTAGGGACTTTGAGGGCCCTAGGAAAATTAACTCCATAGGGCCCCCCAACTCACCAGCTCGCGGGAGTTTTGCTTTAATGTTCTGAAGGCAGAAAGAAAAATGATTGGTTCAGAAAGACGCAGAGAAGGCGGGTCCAAGCAATTAGAGGAGATGGGAGCAAGACATCTGATTGGTTGGTCCTACTTCCACTAGTTGCTTGGACCCACCTCCTCTACAATCTGATTTGTTTTCTCTGAACCAGTCATTTTTCATTCTGCCCTCAGAACATTTCTGTGCAAGTAACACTCCCGTGAGCCAACTCACCATCCCCCAACATGGTAAAATTTATTACCATTATTTTAGCATGTCTAAATGACTAATATCAACAAAGAGAAGTTATTAAGCACATCCTTTATTATCAGTTGTGTGTAAAATAGAATAGACAAATAAAGCAGAATTGTCCTTACAATGTGCTATGTAATCGGCTGTCCTCAGGGATCCCCCCCCCTCAGCTTGGGGCTCCAAGCTGTTGCCTATCTTGCCCGTCCTGTCGCTATGCCTCTGCACTTTGATTAATCTTCAGCTGCTCTTGGGGGGGGGGGGTGATCCGTAAGGGACACCCACCCATCACACCCTGCTGATCTGTGTGATAGGCCGGCCTCTCGCTCTTTACTGCGCTATAAACGGCATCACCTACGATTTACTGCGGGGTCTTTTCGTTTAACTGCCCCAAGTGTTACAAGCTGTAACCGTCTCGGGGGAACGACTCCCAGCCGGGCCAAAGGGCGCTCTGGTCAAAAGGTCAAAAGGTCAGGCCCCGTACCTGTTTCAGAGGCGACATGGACCTGCTGTCCGCTGACATGACGGAGGGATCCGGCCCATTTGGACCCCAACCTTGTCCCGGTAACTCTGGGCTGGCCTCTATTCCTCTGAGTCAGCACGTTACCCTCAGCAAAATGGCTGCACTGCCAAACTTAGCTCCCCCCACCCCCCCCCCCCCAATGAAAGAAAGCCGGCCGCTGTCCTGGCTAAAAGCAGCCGGCCCGTAAACGCAGCTTCCGGCACGTGTGGAAAATTTCGGGAAAGAATTGGCTGCCTTTCTCGCATGCGTCGCATTCGCTGCGCTACTCCAGTTGTTTCCAGTTGTGACTGGTGATGACCAGCCTGAAGACACTTCATCTAATATTCATGCTGGTATGGCTTTAAGACAAAGGAAGGCAAAACACTGCTTGAGCTCGTCGCCAAACTCAAACGTGATGCCTGAAATGACGTATGGCTGTGCGACCGGGTCCAGCAGCCGTGCGACCGGGACCAGCAGCCGTGCGACCGGGTCCAGTGGCCATGCCCAGCCACTCGCATCTCTCCGTTGACATTTCTAAATATACTGTCCACCTTGATTAAGTCCTTTGAGACACTCCCGATTACAGTACCAATGTGTTTAAAGCTGGGACGATTCTAGGATTTTAATTAAAGTTGGGGGGGGGTGGGGGAGCATAAGAGAGGCCATAATTCATTCTGAGGGAACAACCTTATTATTAGCCAATGATATTTTTTGAATTGGTGAGTGACAGGGGAGGGGCACTCCGGGGGCCAATCAGATTTCGGCAGGGATCAGTGTGGCTCCACCCATGCATACACCCCTGGTTTAAAAGTCCTTCTTAAGCCGTTCTGTCTGCCTGTCTTCTGTGATAGTCACATGTGCGTTCAAATAACCTGGCTCCCTGAGTGTCTATAGCGCCCCCCTCTGGTTAAATTATCCTTCTCCTATGGTTACATGGTGCCCAGCGGCAGCCATTGAAGGCTGGTGTTCTCCTGGCAAAAATGTCATGTCAGCTTGGTGGGGGCCGTCGGATTTTCACACCCCCGACGCGAAGACAGGTGTGTTTCTGCAGGAAGTAGTGAGCACAGAATGCTGGGCATGAGAGCGCCGGGACCGGCCGCCTTTCCGGGCTTTTCCGTCAGACAGCCAGCCGACCTTGCGGCTGGCCCATGTGACACCGCTGCATGCCGGATGCCCGTCAAATCCCCTGACAGGTCACCAGAACCAACGCCGCAAGTCCACGCCGGGGTTAGACTGGGCCATGCTGGCTTTCTCGCGCTCAATCCCTGAATAGAATTTGTTTGGGGCTCGATCGATACGTGCTTAGAAGCGGCCAGTGTCACTGGCAGCGCAGACCGTGGGCAGCTGTGGCCACATCACATTTACTCATCAGGTCTCGTCGGCGTGGATTTCAGGTTGAAGCCAAAGGGTTTTTTCTGCGGTGCAGAAAGCTTTTTTATCAAAAGTTACTGTTTTACAAACTGGCCATTAGCCAGGACTTGCTGTCGTTCTATGATCTGAGACACAAATCTTCACCGAGTAGCAATGACACAGCCGGGACTAACAACGTTGGACATGGGACACAGGGCATAGGGAGACAGACAGCACCCCCCCTCCACTCCGCTTACCCTATCTGCCCCTACCCCAAACACCCACCCAAGAACATCTATATAAATCAACCTCACAATCGGACCATTGGCCCCATGCGCCAGATACTGGGAACATGTGATGAATTCCCCAGAATTCCCTGGGACGCATAAATAGTTAATTCTGGAAACAGCAGGAGGACACAACCTGGAGCTCTGATCCCAGTTATTATAGACATTCTCCTGCATTTACAGTCCCCCCGCTCCCCGTGTGCAATGTGTCACCACCAGGCGAAGCCCTTGCTGGGGGTTTAATGTCACTGTGGACAGTATCTGTGCGTAATGCCTTAACCTGACCTTAGGGGGCGCCTGGCATAACTGCCCCAGTGAAGGAGCCCACTTTAATACACCATGAGTGTTTTAAAGAAATGTTTGATAGTTAAACATGGCGACGGGCTGTGGAAGGTGGAGAGGGGGTCCATTCGGGTGGGGTTTGGTTGGAGGGGGTGTGGAGAAGGGGGTTGGGTGGATGAGGGCAGTGTGTGAAGGGTTATGGGAGGCCTTGGTGTGTTTTTTTTATTTTGGGTTTCAGAGCAAAGCAAATGACCTTAGTGAATTATTTAGTTTATTGACCTCGGCCAGGATTTAACAGGAAGGCTGCTTCCTGCCCTGGGGTCCTCAGGTGACACGGCCAAGGCGGTGGGTCTGGGGAGGGGGGGTGCTGACCAAGCCTTAAACATATGTTAGAGGAGTCTTTCTCAACCCGGTCCTCCAGAACCCCCCAGACGGGCCAAGTTTTTACTCCCTCCCTGGTCCCATAACACCTGTACCAGGCATTCGGTGTTCCTGATTGGCTGGGAGCTGGGAGGGAGCAAAAACGTGGACCGTCACGGGGTCCCTGAGGACTGGGTTGAGAAGCCCCGTTAGAGGATCTCGAGGTCAAAGAGCAGCTGCGGGAATAAGTGGGGGTTTGCTGTCCCTCGATACACCGGCATTGAGCCACAAGCCGAGTTTGGGTGGGGGGTCTAGGTGCGGCGGATAACACGGGTTTAAATCATTTTATGACCTCGCCATAATGTCATTATGTTAAAGGCATTGATAACAGGCGATTACTTAATGGGAATGGGGGAGCCTCACCCAGCCACCATGTCCCCCCCCGTGAGGTCACCGGGGCAGGGGGGGTGGGTGACGGCGTGCAAGAAGCTAGGTGTGACTCAGCAGACTAACTCAAGTCACTGCTGACAACATTTAGTGACATGAGCTCATTTCTACACTGCCTGTGTGTTTTATGGGGCAGAAACAGCATAGGGGTACAGTGAGGGGGGGGACTGAGGGAGGCGAGGTTTAACTGGGGGGGGGGTTTGACCTGAGGAGGCTTGTATGACCCGCAGCTGGGAGTGTCCTGAAGCAGCCAGTAAACAGAAGGAGCTGAGTCTGGACATGGACCGTCCCAGATGACCCCAGATGACCCCAGACCCCCATCACCCACCAGGCCGCCCCAAAAACCAGCCACCCGGTTTGGCACCGCGGGGTGTCCGACACTGTCACATGCCAAAATGCTAAAATGCTCGCGTCCACACAAAGGGCTAACGACCCTATCCCCAGTGCCTTTGCGACTTACGTAACTTTCAATAAACCTTTTATTGAGAGCCGGTTATTTTTAAACATTTACTAACACACACAGAAGGTGAAAGACCTCCTTTTCTGAAAGCTTCTCTGGGCCCGGACAGGATATCTTTGGATCCAGTGCCAGCTGACCTTCGTCCCCCAGTCCGGTGCCTGACAGCAGCATCATCGCGGATTCACGCACACATTGACCCCTGGGACGATTCCAGCTCTGGCAGGGTGTCTGTTTTCTTTGTGGAGGGGCTGTAACTATACTGGATTGCCTCCTTGAAAGTCTCCTTGCATCTCGTTAGACTTCAGACCAACACAAACACTGCTAAGCCAATCCCTCCGTCGTCTGCCCGTTACAGCGTATCACGGACGGCGCTCGGCGCTCTGAACGGACGAGGCCGGCGATGAATCGGGAGCCGGCCGCTCAGAGATTCGCGGCTTTTCACTCCTGAGGTGATCTGACAGGGCCGATTAGGCCCCAAAAGAATCCCCGGGTTCAAGGGCTCCGCTTTATTCATAACTCCATGGGCTGATTTCAGTCCCAGATCTGCCGGATCAACGGTCATTTGGATTTCTTCAGGTCCACTGGCGCTAAACTCAGCTGAGAGTCCCGTGCTCGGCGGGGCAACGGTCAGAGTCCGGGTGGCTCTGCTGGCGCTGAGTCATGCCTGTCTGCTGTAAATCTCACAGCATCTTTTATTGGGTTTCAGGAAAGGGGACAGAGACTCAGCCTATACTGTGCGCTCCGCTGTTATCACCGCGTTAGCATAAACGGCTAACGGCCAGCATCGCTCACTTGTTTCTCTCGCAGTCCTTCCCGCCTTGTGACTGATGAGCCGCTCGATTGTAGCACATCACCCCTCGGTAATTACCTACCGAAACCCACCTGCTTAAGATCCACTGCGAAACATACGCTCGAAGACCCCCCCCCACTCTGAGAAGCTTGCACGGGTCTATAGCGCTGCCACCTTCCCAGGTCCGTGATGTGTACGCTGTCATTGATGCGGTCAGGGATTCGTCTGCAGTGACTTGGCTCTCGTGACGGCAAATTAGAGCCTAATGATCCAATCAGAGGATCTGATCAGATTCGTATCAATTCCATTGATCCAATTATTTGCAAGCCTTGGGCCCCGTGTCATACCCAGTGTGGGGGCCATTACAGACAATGCAGGTCCAGACCAAGGTTTTGTTTCAACCAACTAGTTGAGTACTCTGTGACTATGACTCTTTATAGTCAACTGGGTGGTTGAAATAAAACTTTGGTCCCGATTTGTACTGTTTGGACCTGAACTGTCTGTAGTGAAATACTTTTGTGAGTAACTTCCCCAGCACTGGTTGTGCCCCCCTCCCCCCTGAAGTGACATGAGAATCTTCACATTTCCTGCCGTATGGATATACCGTCCACTGTTGCCAACTCCTCAGCAAGGAAAGTCGCTATTGGCTGTCCCAAAAGTCGCTAAATGATGCTATCGCCTCATTTGCATAATGTGCAATGTGCATATAATTGTTATGGACGCTGTAGGAGAGAGTAATGATGTCGCGGGAGAGACAAAAAGTCGATAAATATGTTTAGAACTACAAATGAACATTATTTGTTTTTTTTTTATATATCACAATTCAAACCTTTTTTTGGGCTTGGGACTGGCGAAAATGACCCCAAAAAGACACACCGGTGGAGTTACTGGCGGGTCTAAAAACTGGCTAAATATAGTGACAAAGTCGCTAAGTTGGCAACACCGATACCATCCTTGTCCAAGCTCCACCTTTCTGACCAGCCTCTGGGACCAGCCTCCGTCCACCGCCACGGTGTTTATCAATGACGCGCTTCAGAGTGACATCACAGATTCCCCCATGTTTATATAACATTTATACATACAGTACATTAAAAAAAAGTGTCGGACTACATCAGAAACTCCCGCTATTTCCTAGTAGTACAACCTGACTTGAGAGTATAGATTCTGTTTTTTTTTTTCCATGAATTACCCAAGTTCTTAGGAGACATTTTTTTTAAAGGAGGCAGTGACTGTGAAAACCTGTGAGGCTCCTTGTGTAACAAAGCAGCACCTGATCAAGGCGCTGATGATGCAGCCATTCGGGGTGATGCCTTAACCACTGCGCCACCTATAGACTGGCATCAGCAGGAGGAATGCCCTTACTTTCCTCACCCCTGCAGATTCATGGCTGGGGTTCAGAGGACACAGAGAGCGCTCCCCTCCTCCAAAGCCAATCAGACGATCTGCTTTTTCCTCAGATACTCTGAATCACTCCGTCGCGTCTCTTTTCCCCCCTTTGGCAGGATTTGCTTATGCAAGGCACGGGGGGGGTCATTGCCACCCCCTCCTGCGTGCCTCCACTCCACCATGGCATTACCCGGATGCCCCCCCGAACACCTGTATTGCTGTGACGCTCAGGACGAGCCCCCTCAGCCACCACCGGGAGCTGGGACGTCAGCTGATTTTCAGGAAGGAGGACGAGGCTTATAGGACAGGCAGGGGCATCGGTAACGTCACACGCAGGGTTAACTGAGGAAAGCATCCATCCATTTTCCAACCCGCTTATCCGTCTGGGTCACGGGGGCCTATCCTGGAAGCTACGGGCACGAGGTGGGGAACAACCCAGGAAGGGGGAGGGGGGCAGCCCATCGCAGGGCACACTCAGACATCAGTCACTCACACAATTTAGTAACTCCAATTAGCCTCAGCATGTCTTTGGACTGTGGGGGGAAACCAGAGGACCTAGATGAAACCCCAGGATGACATGGGGAGAACATCCATCCATCCATCCATCCATCCATCCATTTTCCAACCCGCTTTATCCTTATTGGGTCGCGGGGGGTCCGGAGCCTATCCCG
>JAODLC010000066.1:3442184-3453070 GCA_026781145.1 Hippopotamyrus pictus | reverse complement strand
GAGTTGGAGACGGAAGCATAACTCAAAGACAAGGCTTCCAATCCTGAGCGGTAAGAAGATCAGAGGTCAGAGGTCAGCTGAGGTATGTGGGGGAAGGGGGTGGGGCCCAGTTGGGGCAGGTCCAGAGATACCATCAAGAGGTGCCCTTTTCACTGGGATGTGACAGGCTTCCTTATGGGGCTCATAGGCTCTGGGGGGGGGGGGGGTCACATTATGGGACCCACTGCTAGTGGATCTGCGATTCATTGTATTACTTGGCTGCTCAAACTTAGTTGTGAAATGACGGCCTGAATAAGCCCCCCACCACCTGCCTTGATCCTGAAATAAACCAGGTTTGAGAAACACCTGATCTCATTTGGGCCAATATACTACATGCAGCAGTTCACTTCTGTGACAATTTAATTAGCGCACATGTAGTTTGCCTGACAGTCTGACTCACCGCAGTGTGACTCACCGCCGAGCTTTCCACGCGTTCAGCCAAAGCTCCTTACAGCTTTAAGATGATCTCAGTGCTCCTGCGTTTTTGAGCAGACCAGCTTTTATGATCTGCTAACACAGAATCCTGTTTTGATCACTTACACTCTCAGATCCAGCCCCGAGAGGCACAATGGCGACATAAACTAGAAATATGTTTTACAAAGCCTGCTACTGATAACCTCCGATAACACTGACACATGTTGCTTTTCTGCGTAGCGATAACAGCTTAGATACTGAGAAATTCTGTTGATGTGTTAGTGTTTATTGTTACCTGTGACGCAACATTGATGCCGTCGCAATGTTTAGGTTGATGGATCTTAAATATTATACGTGAGTGTGGCGCCATCTGGTGGAACATCTGGGTAACGTGACCCATGTTTATGTATCGGATACTTCGCAACTAGAGAAATACAACTACAAGAAAAAGTACAACTACGAGAACCGTGGTTTCGCAGAGCATAGAAGATGACTGTAAACGGCTCTTTCCTGTGTGATTCGGAAGGTGTCAGAAACGCCCACGACCTGTAAATACGAGTCACCATGAGTGGACAATTAAGTTAAATAGATTGCTTCTCACGACAATTTTCGCTGTAATGAATGTTTTGGCGAATGATTAAATCTTTGGTCAAGCTTGCATTTTTTTGTTTCTAAAGTAGACAAGCAGGTGATGTTTAACTCACAGGATACCGCCTAGGGCTTCAGCAAACGTCAGGAGCCCTGCCCTGCCTCGAGTAAAACAGAATGATCAGGTTTCCTAAATTTGGCCATTTGATTCTCCCCCAAAATCTCCGGTAATCCGCCCGCTGGTTGGCGGATTATTGACGTCATATCGTGGTTTATTTGTTTATTCTCTCTCGTTTCTCTTTCGGCTCAAAAATAGCTCAGGTGGCCCACTTGGGAAAACACCTCCTAGTCATGTCTGCCTACGGACCCTAGATATATAAATCCGCCCCTATCGGCGAGACACCGGTTTGTCGAATACACCAAATCGGACCTAAGTATCGAATATTCCCCTGGAGAGGGCGCCACTTTCTTTATTTCTCGGGATCGCAATCTTCTCTCAGACATGTGAATGAAGGTCAAAACGCTGATCCCTTGGACGTCACCCAAGCATTCAGATGGGGGTCTGTGGATGGGAGATATTTATCTCCAGCTCTGGACCACTCTCCCGCACCTCTCACCCGTGAAGGACGTTCCGGTTGCCCGGTCTGGTTACCTTCACAGCTGGGACGGGTTTAGCTCCTGTAATGCCCGTGAGCGAGGCACCTCACCCCCATTATTACACATGTGAAAATGGGTCAAACTCTAAGTCACCCTTAACAAAGAGCTAGTTTTGCAAGTTAAAGTACCTCTATAGGCACCAGTGTGACACACTATGGGGAATCTCCATTCATTTCTATGGACGTAACCCTAATCCTAAGTAACCCTAATCCTAAATATCATAACCCTAAACCCCTAACCAGCCCTAACCTTAACCATAAGTAGCCAAACAAAATACGAGACTTTGGGCATTTTTAGTTTTTTGATTGCAGTCGCAGATCTTTGTGGGGACCTGAAAAATGGTCCTCACAATGTAATATAAACATTACACACAGAGACACACACATGAAGCAAGGAACAATGAGAGTAAATAGATTTGGAAAAAGGTCTGTTCAAGATGGGCAGTAATGCCACTGACTGGTTGTTGGCACGTGGACAGTTCTGGCATTTCTGAGCTTGTGAGCAGATCCCAAGACATGGTGATCTGCTGACCGGCTCACAGTGCGGTGGTGTTTCTCAGCTGGGTCTGAGCGAAATGAAGATGTGCACACACACCCCAGTCCACAAGGGGGCAGCATACATGTTCGGTTTATAAAGTCAACTCGCTAGCGGAGCGGTTAGGAGGCTGCAGGTGGCCGAATGGCCGAATCCCAAACCGGACAAATTTAAAACCCAGTGAATCACCACCGAAGATGTCGTCTGAAATGGAAGAGAGGAGCAGCATGGTGTTTTGGTGCAGGAGGACTCTGTGGATGACCCCCAGTGGTACCCAGAACGGCAACCTTCCCAGCATTCCATGGGGCTGTAAGGGTGCTCAAATGAGAAGTCGTCAACCCTGATTGGTCTAAGAAAAAATCAGAGGAAGTAGGACTATGTAAAAATAAATGAAATTAATTTAAAGTGTAAAACAAAAAGTATCTGATTAACTTTGCTTGTCCTCTCCTAGTAAGCTCCTCTGTTGTGCTGTAATCCCTGCAGGACAGAACGACACGGTTAAACTCACAGATAAACTGCTGCCCCTCACTCAGCCGTGGGCAACTCCGCTCTGGGTTTTCCCTCCCACTTCATCCTTAATCCAAAATTACTCCCCCACCGTGCAGTAGAATTAGGTGGCGACCTAACATACCGATGAAGGTAACCAACCTGGAATAGCATGCTGGGGAGACAATAAGTCGGATGCAGACGTGCAAACAAGCAAATCAGCAGTGGTGGAAAAAAAAATCCCTAAATTCAGGCCAGTTTGCACCATTTGATGACAAAAAGTGTCACAGAATGTGTTTCTGTACCCGGCTGACGTGAGTGTTTATGGTTTTTAAGGCACCAATAATGACTGGGATCAGACGACCTTTCAGAAAGCGGGGGACTGGCTGTGGCGGCAGGACTCAGGGGGGCTGGAAATGGACCAGACAGCTGGACGCACAGTCATGTGATCAAGCATTCGGGCCGTCATAGACTGCAAGGGGCGCCGATGAGTCACAATAACAGCGACCACAGGAGCTCTGAGAGAAAGCGTCCGAAAGGAAGTGACCAGACCAAAGAGAGAAACATCTCACGTTAAGATGGGAGCACAATGACTGGGGGCCATTAAAAGTCTACTATGTCATTATCCCCTGTTTCACTGAGGGATGCAGGATTTGAATTTACATGCATGCATGGTTTTCCATCCCCTTGATCATCTATCTTATGAGCCACATGCCCTGGATGACCAGAGAGCTGTGGTGGGAGCTGCAGGAGACGGTGAGGTCACTATTAGGGGCCCATCACCCAGGCTCAGGACCAGGCCATGCATACCAAAACAGTGTTGGGGAAGTTACTCACAGAAGTGATCCATTACAGACAAAGGTGGAATGTCCAGGTCCAGAAAGTACAACTCTAGACCAAGGTTTTGCTTCAACCAACCAGCTGAGTATAAAGAGTTGCAGAGTGCTCAACTGGTTGTTTGATAGGCAGATGATTAATTTGGTCTGAACAGGCATGAGCTTTTGTTCCATTTTGATTCTTGCATCAATTGCTTTGGCCTGTATTACTGAGGACACTTGGGAAATGGAGTTTTTTCCCCCCAGATCCAGTCATGGAATCCGCAAAGGATGCCAATGGCCATTTGATGTCCTGCGTCTGTCCGGGCAAGACAATAAAATTCTGGGAAAGAGGCACCACCTTAGGCACTAGGGCAGGAGGTACTCAGAGGTGGGGGTGTGGTCAGAACGAGCAGGGCGCTATATGCCACCTGGAACCCAAGTTTACATGTGGGCCGCCAGCACTCGGATATTCGGACTGAGCACCATTCACACCAGAACTACCAGCAGGCATCCTCAGACCTCCTGGCATGCAGAAACAACTCCAGCCCCTGGGCCATCACTGGAAACCTGATGTCTCAGACCCTCTTGGGCAGCCCTAACCCCCTCCCCCCATCATCTCCTCCATCACTAACCTTGACCCGTATGAAGACCTGGTGAGTAAATCCCCATCAGGTTGTGGTCAGCAGGAGGCGCAGTGATTAAGGTACTAAACACCGCAGCACATGTTAACTTATTAATTATAAGCCTGTGAAATAACTGTGACTGGCTCCAGGTAAGGGACCAGTCACCATGGTATGTTTGGGTGGGTCGTAGTGGGGGCGGGGGCTTTTGAAACACGGACTTCAGGTGAGAGTGTTTTGGTTCAAGGCTGATATCTCCCAGCAGACCGCATCCTTAATAGTTATTTCCTGGTACAAAGGTGCATAACTACACGTTTCAGCCAGACGAAACGCGCAGCCCCGACGTTCAATTAAATGGGAATCAACATTGGATAAACGTGTGACAGAAGTTTCAGGAACTCAGTAGCGGTGGCATGCCTGTACCGTAGAATCCACGTCTGTCTCAGGAGCGCGCACCACAGAAAACAGCGAAAGCAAAGCTGCTTTTTAAATTGGAAAACGGTCGTTTCTTTTTATGTAAACTCATAATGATGTATATAACATATCTTACGACATTGTATTTTGTTAAAAAATACAGATATAAAATACACCATGGGCGTCATTAGGTCTTATCACCCTGAGTGTTTTAGCTCCGATGCTAATCTTCCCTCAAAAAAAAAAAATAAAGTCGAGCCTCAAGTTATCAGGAGCTAAGTCAAGTTCTTTTCGATAGCAAGAAACTTAGTCTGTTTGTCTCTGAATTGTATTAAAAACGTGCTTGATGCTGTAGTCAGTATACAAACATAAAAAAGAGGATGTGGGGATATATTTAAGTTACTTGCCAGGAATCGAATCCCCTGTTTACACTATTGAAACTTGGAGAAGTAACTCATGAAACTCTCAAATACAAATTACGAAAAACACTTGCTGATGGGAGCAAAAGAAATGCAAAATTAAGTCGGAATTTGCATCGGTCGGAAACTGCCGCCGCGATTCTTTCTGACAATGTTGACCCGCGGGTTTTACCCAGGGGACGGCACGAAAAAAAAATCACTTCCTAACATTATCGTCGTGATGTAGGGTAATAATAACAATAGCAGTGTGCTGAATATAAAAGCATCTTCCTTCCTGTACAAAACCGACGAAAATGCACGCGAGATTTAAATTTAGGCATATTAACGGGAGTAACATAAGGCCACCCAGGTCCTGATTAACCTTTAATTTTCCGTAACACCTGTTTTAAAAATCCAGACCAAGATTTTAATTCAACTTACCAGTTGAGCATAAAGAGTCACATACACAGAGGACTCAACTGGTTGGAAGAAACAAAATATTGGTCTGGATTTTTATTTTTACTATATCCTTGTCTGAATATGGTGAATGTGTGTTTCGTGTAGGATGCGTCTAACCTTTGATTTACTTATTGTTTGGTATAATAATCAGGACTTGATTATTTTCTCATTTGCTTATTGGATTCTTACATCTGTAGCCTATATATAACATTTACATCACCTAGCCTGCCTACCATATAGGTACCAACCATCATTATCAAACCCCGCGTTCATTAATTTAACGAAATCGGTCTAAATAAAATTGCCGTAAATAAAACATACTCCTTAAATGTGAATAAGCGCACAAATTTCTATTCATCGGGCTGTCTAAAGTTCCGGCGTGACTGATATGTGGTTTGACTAAAGCATGATCAACACCGACCGTACAAGCAACAATTGAAGAAGCACATTAAACTCCGATCCCCGTTTCTATGAGAAAGATTATTATACGTAATTACACGAATGGCGGCGACATGTTAAGTTTAGCTGTTTGTCACTCTCCGGCCTCTTCTGAGCTGTAAGATGCAGGATATGAGCAGCTACGCTTTGAGGAAGTCAAACCGCCGACCTGCCCCTGCGTGACAGCTCACCGTCAGTCCCACGTTAATGTCGCGGCGCGATGGCTTTCTAAAGACAGACCACCGATCACAATCCGCGCGATGCTTCAGAGGAAACACTCCAATGTTTCGGATAAACCAAAACCCAGCCATAAACCTAAGGTAGGAGATAAATAATATAACAATAAGTTATCAACTCCGAGTGGATTCTGAGGATGGATAAAGTTGGCGAGAGCATGAAGGGAAACCTGTTTGTGTAAACAAACAGAAGTACTAGAGTAATTAGGGTAGAGCAAAGTAGCCTATATGACAAAAGATGCTAAGTTCTATGCAACGCACATCCAGAATATCTTAATTTTTATTGCAAGTGTGTGCAGATAAAAATGTGTTGTGCAAAAAGTCCGAGTGTTGCTCTCGCTTTTGCGCTCCGGCTCGGGGGGAGCTGTTACCTCTCTGCCCGTCACTGATGTGGTTTTCGCCCCTGCCTTGCGTGGTTTTAAATAGCACAGCATTGTTCTACCGCGGACATTTATTATGCCTTTCGGTGCACAGCGATGCGAGCAGGGCTGCCGACTTGGGTCAGCTGGTTTTCAATTCGAGACAAGTCTGCGCACCCATCTACATGAAAGTAACAGTTTTATTAAATAGTAAATAGCCTGTAGGGTTTGCAAACTGCCCCAATGCTCTTGATGTAGCTAATTTTAGGTTTGTAATAGAATGATATAGATTTCTTGCGGGAAACCCCGTACGACGTACTGTATTTACGCAGTTTAATACCTGTATTAATACCTGTGGGGCTCTCCTTTAGGCGTGCCACACTTCTGCTAAGTGACTCAGAGCAAGCCGCAGACAGGCAGTAAATGGCAGAGACACTCACCGCTGGCCGCAGCTGTTCCCACGACACTTTTCTTTCCTTTTAACCGTTTAATTAAATAATTCTCTCCTTGAAACGTGTCGTCCGCACGGGAGAACTTTTGTTCGATTCATTGCGATTGCTTAATGCTTTTGACAAATCTATATCATATGCTATGCTGGGTGAGGGAAATAGACGATCGTGTAAAGCTAACCCATCTGCGAGAAGTTTTTTTTCCAAATTAAAAAAATTATGTGTCACATGTACAGTTATGCTGGAAGAACTTGCAGTGAAATGAGTGGCATTTTGTAAGTGTCACAAATTAGCTATTTGAGTAGCCAAGGTGCAAGGAGGGACTTTTACTCATAACAAAAACAGCTGTATGCTGTCACTACTCTCATTCAGTAAAAAGTTTCGGTAAAAGCCTTCGTATTATTTAATGAACGTGTACAGTGTCGGATTAGCTAAATCTGTGGCACAGCTACACCCCAGGAGTTAACTGAAAAGGGGTCACTGATACGTATTTTGAATAAAGCATGAATCAATGAGAAAATCTCAGCCCACCAGCGTACTTTGAAAAAAAAGGTTTGAGGCAAATGGGCACTAACAGTTTCTTATTTCTAACAGCGGTCGGCAAGTTTCGGCCGATTCGACGCGCTTCGGTTTTCGACCCCCGCCAGGCTCGAAGAGTTCAGGACCGATCGGGTAAGTCCTTACAGCCCGTTCACCTATTCCTGTGCGTTAAACACATGGACGGCGGCGTCACGTTAGATGGAAAGGTTATATAAAACTTTCTCGAAATCACCACACAGCGCCTGGACGGCCATTCGGAGCCCAAGGGGGAGCAGGACAAGGCCAGTACCCTGGGGAAGAAAATGCGAGCCATCTCCATGACCGTACGCAAGCGGATGGGCAGGAGCTACATCAAAGCTCTCTCGGAGGAAACGGTGAGAGTCAGAGGGGAGAGGACCGCGCCTGCAAGCCCCCGATCACAAAAGCATGTAGGAGGGTAGGGTTGTGCCAGTCAATTTAGGTAGGCACTTGCACGCATACCCGATATTTTGTTCAAGTGTGAGGTATAACTCAATTATTCAGTCAACCAATCACGTGCTTACATGGCTGTCAAACTTATACATCAGAGTAATCTGGCCATTAGTGAGCTCCCACCGTCAGATGACTGTCATTCTTGTTGCCTACCAATAACTGACGAAATAAAATGATGGTGCTTCATTGATCCCTGTGAAGAAATTCTACTTTCACCTGCCCCGCCGTGACACACATGTAAGTGAGCACAAACATGGCAGCACAGAGCAGCCACGTTCCGCTGGGCCCACGGACCTGGGGGCTAAGGGCCTTGAACGAGGGCACACAGGCAATTGATTATTCGCCTGAGACCAGGACTGAATTGGCAGCTTTCTGATCACAGGCACAGAGGCTTAGCCAACCGAGCCACATGCTTCCTGCACATCCCTCAGCTGTCACATCACGACATTCACATCCCAGCAGCACTAAACGAGCTTAGCTGTCTAGCTGTTTACAACTGCTAGCTAAGTAGATGTGCTACCGCAAGGATGAGAAGGCGGCTGAACTGTTTCTGTGTTATTGTCCCACAGTGATGTGCTGCATTAACTTATAACTGTCAAAATATGTCATGCATATCAGCCAGAGGGCGTAGGGACAGGACAGACAGGGAAGGCAATGGCCTGGGGCCCCAAGCTGGCAGGGGGCCCCGGACGGCGGCCGATTACAGGCTACATTGCAACGACAATCTGCTTTATTTGTCTATTCTGATTTTCATAGTGAAAATAAAGGAACCGCGTTTAATAAATTCTCTTTGTTGATATTATTAGTTTTACCATGTCGGGCGGGGTGCGTTGGAGGGCCCTCAGTGTCCAGCTGTGGACATTATGAATTTAAGCTTATGTCAGTTAGCTAACCTTAGCCAGCAAGGTAGATGGGAGACAAACCCAGGTTGTAGTTTTTCAGTATTTGCTACCTAGCCGCAAACCCCACAACAACTCAGGCTTTTCCATCTCCATGTCACGTGTCATCTAGCTAAACGTAGCACCGGCTACTTGCGTACTTCATTATATTATATTGCGTACGTGTATTTTTTATGTCTTGTGCGTGGCTTTGAAGTGGTGCCTAGCCACAAATTTGGTCTGCACAACACACCCCTGCACGGAGATTTTTGGCGAAGACGCGAGATTTTGAGAGTTTGCGCGCTCTGAAAAATGTACAGCTCATCGTTAAATGGAAATGCTAGACTTAAGAAGAAAACGCACGTTCACGGTTCCCTGGGGTGACGCCGTCTGCTCTAGCCGAACCGTCAGTTTGGGAAGGTGGAGATGGAGAGAAACAGGTGGGTTCAGAGACCCGTAAGTACGCTACGCGCTGGGCTTCGCCCAGTTAAAGGGTTTTGCTGAGGAGCCAGACCAGTCGCGCAGAGACTAGATTAATGCACAAGGGATTGAGGTTGTGCGACACAGACGAAATGACTTTAATTTAAAAGTTAGGAGCGTCCACTGCCTTCGGTGACGTACCGCTGTTGCCCCAGGTCGAGGACACGGGACAGAAGCATGGGGACCAGGCCGAGGGTAATGTCCAGTGCCTGAGGAGAGGCAACAACGCACTGGAGACCCTCTACAGCCTCAGCTGCGACTCGAGCCCCTCCAGTGAGTAACCCACCCAGCCTCCCCGACACACTTCCCCTAATTTTATTTTTTAGTTTTACTTCATTTTTTAGAATTTTCAGGTCCAGGAACTCAAAATCCAGACCAAGATTTCATTTCAACCAACCAGTTGAGTATAAAGTCTTATTCAGAAAGTACTCAACTGGTTGGATGAAACAAAATCTTGATCTGGATTTTTAGTTCCTGGACCGGAACTTTCCGCCTCTGGTTTTTATTTTCCTGTCAAACACCTTCATGTCAGCATGCTTTTATGTTGCCTGTTTATCCCGTTTGATGTGTTTCTCCTTAACCTACAGCAGTAGGTCCTTTCCTGCAAATCAAACCGATTTCTGTGGGTCTACAATCATCCTGTCCATCCCCAAAGAGACTTGCGGTCCTGTATTAATGCCACAGGACCTCTGACATTTTAACTGGGCTGGCTCAACCTTTATTGGGGTCATTGAATCCCAGATCCCAGAAGTGATCCAGACCATTCGTTTACCTCCTCTTCAGGCGGAGTCGGCAGCAGATCTAAGAACCGGCAGAGTTTGTGGCTGGACGTGGAGCTGCCTTACAAAGGGCCGTTCTGCGGCCGGGCCCGGGTCCACACGGACTTCGTCCCAAGCCCCTACGACACAGACTCCCTCAGACTCAAGGTAGTCTGCCAACGGCTGATTAATATCGTTTAGTCAGATGGATTTGGATATCATAATAGAGCAATTTACATTTTCTCTATTTAGCAGATGGGTCTCCAACTCCGGTCCTGGAGAGCTACCGTCCAGTAGGTTTTCTATCATTCCCGGCTTCTGATGAGCCACACCTGTTCTCAGGTAAATACCAGGAGCAGGTGTGGCTCATCAGAAGCCAAGTGGGACAGAAAACCTACTGGACAGCAGCTCTCCAGGACCGGAGTTGGAGACCCCTGATTTAGCAGATGCCTGAGTCCAAAGTGGCAAACTAAAAGACAGGCAAATAGCTCATTACAAACACACGACTGTCACGGAGTTGTCTAGGCATAAGTGCAGCTAGGCTGAGTTTCCAATGAATGCCCAGGTTCGAGTCTAAGCACTATTGAAGTAGGAGCTACATTTTTTTAACAAAGCAAGAACCTCGTAAGATTAAATTAGGTTGTAGTAAGAACATTTAGGGAACATGGAGCTATTCAGGTTAAGTCTCCACCAGACAAATTCTAATGGATCTTAAACTTACACCAGCTGAGTGAATTCAGACGTTGGCAGCAATACAGCTGAATCTGTTCCCATTACACCTGCTGGCATTTTCTTCAGGCTACTTCATGTTTCCCAAAACGCACTGCCCGCTACCCCCCCCCCCGCCTCT